>CAXHKU010000767.1:25484-46877 GCA_964017125.1 Flabesymbios commensalis | reverse complement strand
TTAATAATACTCAATCAAATTTTACACCAATCTCATTAATAACTTATGCAGTAATTAATCAAACTTCGCCAAATTTACAGGGAAGTTGCCGTAATAAAAACCAATGTTGCCTGCAAAACTGCATGGAAAACGGTTGAGAATTGACGTCTGAATTGACGTCTAAATGAATAACTTTTAATAATAGTCAATCAAATTTCACACCAAGCTCATTAATAATTTTTGCAGTAATTAATCAAACTTCGCCAAATTTACAGGGAAGTTGCCGTAATACCATCCGATGGTGCCTGCAAAACTACATGGGAAACAGTTAAGAATTGACGTCTGAATTGACGTCTAAATGAATAACTTTTAATAATAGTCAATCAAATTTCACACCAAGCTCATTAATAACTTTTGCAGTAATTTATCAAACTTCGCCAAATTTACAGGGAAGTTGCCGTAATACCAGCCGATGGTGCCTGCAAAACTACATGGAAAACAGTTAAGAATTGACGTCTGAATTGACGTCTAAATGAATAACTTTTAATAATACTCAATCAAATTTTACAGCAATATCATTAAAAACTTATGCAGTAATTAATCAAACTTCGCCAAATTTACAGGGAAGTTGCCGTAATAAAAGCCAATGTTGCCTGCAAAACTGCATGGAAAACGGTTGAGAATTGACGTCTGAATTGGCGTCTAAATGAATAACTTTTAATAATAGTCAATCAAATTTCACAACAATCTCTTTAATATTTTTTGCAGTAATTAAATCAAACTTCGCAAAGTTTACATTAATCAAACTTCGCCAAATTTACAGGGAAGTTGCCGTAATAACAGCCGATGTTGCCTTCAAAACTACATGGAAAACGGTTGAGAATTGACGTCTGAATTGACGTCTAAATGAATAACTTTTAATAATACTCAATCAAATTTTACACCAATCTCATTAATAACTTATGCAGTAATTAATCAAACTTCGCCAAATTTACAGGGAAGTTGCCGTAATAAAAACCAATGTTGCCTGCAAAACTGCATGGAAAACGGTTGAGAATTGACGTCTGAATTGACGTCTAAATGAATAACTTTTAATAATAGTCAATCAAATTTCACACCAAGCTCATTAATAACTTCTGCGATAATTAATCAAACTTCGCCAAAATCACGCGAAAGTTGCCGTGATACCAGCCGATGGTGCCTGCAAAACTACATCGAAAACGGTTGAGAATTGACGTCTGAATTGACGTCTAAATGAATAACTTTTAATAATACTCAATCAAATTTCACACCAATCTCATTAATAACTTTTGCAGTAATTAATCAAACTTCGCCAAATTTACAGGGAAGTTGCCGTAATAACAGCCAATGTTGCCTGCAAAACTACATGGAAAACGGTTGAGAATTGACGTCTGAATTGACGTCTAAATGAATAACTTTTAATAATACTCAATCAAATTTCACACCAATCTCATTAATAACTTTTGCAGTAATTAATCAAACTTCACCAAATTTACAGGGAAGTTGCCGTAATACCAGCCGATGGTGCCTGCAAAACTACATGAAAAACAGTTAAGAATTGACGTCTGAATTGACGTCTAAATGAATAACTTTTAATAATACTCAATCAAATTTTACAGCAATATCATTAATAACTTATGCAGTAATTAATCAAACTTCGCCAAATTTACAGGGAAGTTGCCGTAATAAAAGCCAATGTTGCCTGCAAAACTGCATGGAAAAACGGTTGAGAATTGACGTCTGAATTGACGTCTAAATGAGTAACTTTTAATAATACTCAATCAAATTTCACACCAATCTCATTAATAACTTTTGCAGTAATTAATCACAGTTCGCCAAATTTACAGGGCAGTTGCCGTAATACCAGCCGATGGTGCCTGGAAAATTACATGGAAAACGGTTGAGAATTGACGTCTGAATTGACGTCTAAATGAATAACTTTTAATTATAGTCAATCAAATTTCACACCAAGCTCATTAATAACTTCTGCGATAATTAACTAAACTTCGCCAAATTTACAGGGAAGTTGCCGTAATACCAGCCGATGGTGTCTGCAAAATTACATGGAAAACAGTTGAGAAGTGACGTCTGAATTGACGTTTAAATGAATAACTTTTAATAATACTCAATCAAATTTCACAACAATCTCTTTAATAATTTTTGCAGTAATAAATCAAACTTTGCAAAGTTTACATTAATCAAACTTCGCCAAATTTACAGGGAAGTTGCCGTAATAACAGCCGATGTTGCCTTCAAAACTACATGGGAAACGGTTGAGAATTGACGTCTGAATTGACGTCTAAATGAATAACTTTTAATAATACTCAATCAAATTTTACACCAATCTCATTAATAACTTATGCAGTAATTAATCAACTTCGCCAAATTTACAGGGAAGTTGCCGTAATAAAAACCAATGTTGCCTGCAAAACTGCATGGAAAACGGTTGAGAATTGACGTCTGAATTGACGTCTAAATGAATAACTTTTAATAATAGTCAATCAAATTTCACACCAAGCTCATTAATAACTTCTGCGATAATTAATCAAACTTCGCCAAATTCACACGGAAGTTGCCGTAATACCAGCCGATGGTGCCTGCAAAACTACATCGAAAACGGTTGAGAATTGACGTCTGAATGGACGTCTAAATGAATAACTTTTAACAATACTCAATCAAATTTCACACCAATCTCATTAATAACTTTTGCAGTAATTATTCAAACTTCGCCAAATTTACAGGGAAGTTGCCGTAATAACAGCCAATGTTGCCTGCAAAACTACATGGAAAACGGTTGAGAATTGACGTCTGAATTGACGTCTAAATGAATAACTTTTAATAATACTCAATCAAATTTCACACCAATCTCATTAATAACTTTTGCAGTAATTAATCAAACTTCGCCAAATTTACAGGGAAGTTGCCGTAATACCAGCCGATGGTGCCTGCAAAACTACATGGAAAACAGTTAAGAATTGACGTCTGAATTGACGTCTAAATGAATAACTTTTAATAATACTCAATCAAATTTTACACCAATCTCATTAATAACTTATGCAGTAATTAATCAACTACGACAAATTTACAGGGAAGTTGCCGTAATAACAGCAAATGTTGCCTGCAAAACTACATGGAAAACGGTTGAGAATTGACGTCTGAATTGACGTCTAAATGAATAACTTTTAATAATAGTCAATCAAATTTCACACCAAGCTCATTAATAACTTTTGCAGTAATTAATCAAACTTCGCCAAATTTACAGGGAAGTTGCCGTAATACCAGCCGATGGTGCCTGCAAAACTACATGGAAAACAGTTAGGAATTGACGTCTGAATTGACGTCTAAATGAATAACTTTTAATAATACTCAATCAAATTTTACAGCAATATCATTAAAAACTTATGCAGTAATTAATCAAACTTCGCCAAATTTACAGGGAAGTTGCCGTAATAAAAGCCAATGTTGCCTGCAAAACTGCATGGAAAACGGTTGAGAATTGACGTCTGAATTGAAGTCTAAATGAGTAACTTTTAATAATACTCAATCAAATTTCACACCAATCTCATTAATAACTTTTGCAGTAATTAATCACAGTTCGCCAAATTTACAGGGCAGTTGCCGTAATACCAGCCGATGGTGCCTGCAAAATTACATGGAAAACGGTTGAGAATTGACGTCTGAATTGACGTCCTAAATGAATAACTTTTAATAATAGTCAATCAAATTTCACACCAAGCTCATTAATAACTTCTGCGATAATTAATCAAAACTTCGCCAAATTCACACGGAAGTTGCCGTAATACCAGCCGATGGTGCCTGCAAAACTACATCGAAAACGGTTGAGAATTGACGTCTGAATTGACGTCTAAATGAATAACTTTTAATAATACTCAATCAAATTTCACACCAATCTCATTAATAACTTTTGCAGTAACTAATCAAACTTCGTCAAATTTACAGGGAAGATGCCGTAATACCAGCCGATGGTGTCTGCAAAATTACATGGAAAACAGTTGAGAAGTGACGTCCTGAATTGACGTTTAAATGAATAACTTTTAATAATACTCAATCAAATTTCACAACAATCTCTTTAATAATTTTTGCAGTAATAAATCAAACTTCGCAAAGTTTACATTAATCAAACTTCGCCAAATTTACAGGGAAGTTGCCGTAATAACAGCCGATATTGCCTTCAAAACTACATGGAAAACGGTTGAGAATTGACGTCTGAATTGACGTCTAAATGAATAACTTTTAATAATACTCAATCAAATTTTACACCAATCTCATTAATAACTTATGCAGTAATTAATCAAACTTCGCCAAATTTACAGGGAAGTTGCCGTAATAAAAACCAATGTTGCCTGCAAAACTGCATGGAAAACGGTTGAGAATTGACGTCTGAATTGACGTCTAAATGAATAACTTTTAATAATAGTCAATCAAATTTCACACCAAGCTCATTAATAATTTTTGCAGTAATTAATCAAACTTCGCCAAATTTACAGGGAAGTTGCCGTAATACCATCCGATGGTGCCTGCAAAACTACATGGGAAACAGTTAAGAATTGACGTCTGAATTGACGTCTAAATGAATAACTTTTAATAATAGTCAATCAAATTTCACACCAAGCTCATTAATAACTTTTGCAGTAATTTATCAAACTTCGCCAAATTTACAGGGAAGTTGCCGTAATACCAGCCGATGGTGCCTGCAAAACTACATGGAAAAACAGTTAAGAATTGACGTCTGAATTGGACGTCTAAATGAATAACTTTTTAATAATACTCAATCAAATTTTACAGCAATATCATTAAAAACTTATGCAGTAATTAATCAAACTTCGCCAAATTTACAGGGAAGTTGCCGTAATAAAAGCCAATGTTGCCTGCAAAACTGCATGGAAAACGGTTGAGAATTGACGTCTGAATTGACGTCTAAATGAGTAACTTTTAATAATACTCAATCAAATTTCTCACCAATCTCATTAATAACTTTTGCAGTAATTAATCACAGTTCGCCAAATTTACAGGGCAGTTGCCGTAATACCAGCCGATGGTGCCTGCAAAATTACATGGAAAACGGTTGAGAATTGACGTCTGAATTGACGTCTAAATGAATAACTTTTAATAATAGTCAATCAAATTTCACACCAAGCTCATTAATAACTTCTGCGATAATTAATCAAACTTCGCCAAATTCACACGGAAGTTGCCGTAATACCAGCCGATGGTGCCTGCAAAACTACATCGAAAACGGTTGAGAATTGACGTCTGAATTGACGTCTAAATGAATAACTTTTAATAATACTCAATCAAATTTCACACCAATCTCATTAATAACTTTTGCAGTAACTAATTAAACTTCGTCAAATTTACAGGGAAGTTGCCGTAATAGCAGCCGATGGTGTCTGCAAAATTACATGGAAAACAGTTGAGAAGTGACGTCTGAATTGACGTTTAAATGAATAACTTTTAATAATACTCAATCAAATTTCACAACAATCTCTTTAATAATTTTTGTAGTAATAAATCAAACTTCGCAAAGTTTACATTAATCAAACTTCGCCAAAATTTACAGGGAAGTTGCCGTAATAACAGCCGATGTTGCCTTCAAAAACTACATGGAAAACGGTTGAGAATTGACGTCTGAATTGACGTCTTAATGAATAACTTTTAATAATACTCAATCAAATTTTACACCAATCTCATTAATAACTTATGCAGTAATTAATCAAACTTCGCCAAATTTACAGGGAAGTTGCCGTAATAAAAACCAATGTTGCCTGCAAAACTGCATGGAAAACGGTTGAGAATTGACGTCTGAATTGACGTCTAAATGAATAACTTTTAATAATAGTCAATCAAATTTCACACCAAGCTCATTAATAATTTTTGCAGTAATTAATCAAACTTCGCCAAATTTACAGGGAGGTTGCCGTAATACCAGCCGATGGTGCCTGCAAAACTACATGGGAAACAGCTAAGAATTGACGTCTGAATTGACGTCTAAATGAATAACTTTTAATAATAGTCAATCAAATTTCACACCAAGTTCATTAATAACTTTTGCAGTAATTAATCAAACTTCGCCAAATTTACAGGGAAGTTGCCGTAATACCAGCCGATGGTGCCTGCAAAACTACATGGAAAACAGTTAAGAATTGACGTCTGAATTGACGTCTAAATGAGTAACTTTTAATAATACTCAATCATATTTCACACCAATCTCATTAATAACTTTTGCAGTAATTAATCACAGTTCGCCAAATTTACAGGGCAGTTGCCGTAATACCAGCCGATGGTGCCTGCAAAATTACATGGAAAACGGTTGAGAATTGACGTCTGAATTGACGTCTAAATGAATAACTTTTAATAATAGTCAATCAAATTTCACACCAAGCTCATTAATAACTTCTGCGATAATTAATCAAACTTCGCCAAATTCACACGGAAGTTGCCGTAATACCAGCCGATGGTGCCTGCAAAACTACATCGAAAACGGTTGAGAATTGACGTCTGAATTGACGTCTAAATGAATAACTTTTAATAATACTCAATCAAATTTCACACCAATCTCATTATTAACTTTTGCAGTAACTAATCAAACTTCGTCAAATTTACAGGGAAGTTGCCGTAATACCAGCCGATGGTGTCTGCAAAATTACATGGAAAACAGTTGAGAAGTGACGTCTGAATTGACGTTTAAATGAATAACTTTTAATAATACTCAATCAAATTTCACAACAATCTCTTTAATAATTTTTGCAGTAATAAATCAAACTTCGCAAAGTTTACATTAATCAAACTTCGCCAAATTTACAGGGAAGTTGCCGTAATAACAGCCGATGTTGCCTTCAAAACTACATGGAAAACGGTTGAGAATTGACGTCTGAATTAACGTCTAAATGAATAACTTTTAATAATACTCAATCAAATTTTACACCAATCTCATTAATAACTTATGCAGTAATTAATCAAACTTCGCCAAATTTACAGGGAAGTTGCCGTGATAAAAACCAATGTTGCCTGCAAAACTGCATGGAAAACGGTTGAGAATTGACGTCTGAATTGACGTCTAAATGAATAACTTTTAATAATAGTCAATCAAATTTCACACCAAGCTCATTAATAATTTTTGCAGTAATTTATCAAACTTCGCCAAATTTACATGGAAGTTGCCGTAATACCAGCCGATGGTGCCTGCAAAACTACATGGGAAACAGTTAAGAATTGACGTCTGAATTGACGTCTAAATGAATAACTTTTAATAATACTCAATCAAATTTTACAGCAATATCATTAAAAACTTATGCAGTAATTAATCAAACTTCGCTAAATTTACAGGGAAGTTGCCGTAATAAAAGCCAATGTTGCCTGCAAAACTGCATGGAAAACGGTTGAGAATTGACGTCTGAATTGACGTCTAAATGAGTAACTTTTAATAATACTCAATTAAATTTCACACCAATCTCATTAATAACTTTTGCAGTAATTAATCACAGTTCGCCAAATTTACAGGGCAGTTGCCGTAATACCAGCCGATGGTGCCTGCAAAATTACATGGAAAACGGTTGAGAATTGACGTCTGAATTGACGTCTAAATGAATAACTTTTAATAATAGTCAATCAAATCTCACACCAAGCTCATTAATAACTTCTGCGATAATTAATCAAACTTCGCCAAATTCACACGGAAGTTGCCGTAATACCAGCCGATGGTGCCTGCAAAACTACATCGAAAACGGTTGAGAATTGACGTCTGAATTGACGTCTAAATGAATAACTTTTAATAATACTCAATCAAATTTCACACCAATCTCATTAATAACTTTTGCAGTAACTAATCAAACTTCGTCAAATTTACAGGGAAGTTGCCGTAATACCAGCCGATGGTGTCTGCAAAATTACATGGAAAACAGTTGAGAAGTGACGTCTGAATTGACGTTTAAATGAATAACTTTTAATAATACTCAATCAAATTTCACAACAATCTCTTTAATAATTTTTGCAGTAATAAATCAAACTTCGCAAAGTTTACATTAATCAAACTTCGCCAAATTTACAGGGAAGTTGCCGTAATAACAGCCGATGTTGCCTTCAAAACTACATGGAAAACGGTTGAGAATTGACGTCTGAATTGACGTCTAAATGAATAACTTTTAATAATACTCAATCAAATTTTACACTAATCTCATTAATAGCTTATGCAGTAATTAATCAAACTTCGCCAAATTTACAGGGAAGTTGCCGTAATAAAAGCCAATGTTGCCTGCAAAACTGCATGGAAAACGGTTGAGAATTGACGTCTGAATTGACGTCTAAATGAATAACTTTTAATAATACTCAATCAAATTTCACACCAATCTCATTAATAACTTTTGCAGTAATTAATCAAACTTCGCCAAATTTACAGGGAAGTTGCCGTAATACCAGCCGATGGTGCCTGCAAAACTACATAGGAAACAGTTTAGAATTGACGTCTGAATTGACGTCTAAATGAATAACTTTTAATAATACTCAATCAAATTTTACACCAATCTCATTAATAATTGTTGCAGTAATTATTTAAACTTCGCCAAATTTACAGGGAAGTTGCCGTAATACCAGCCGATGGTGCCTGCAAAACTACATGGAAAACAGTTGAGAATTGACGTCTAAATTGACGTCTAAATGAATAACTTTTAATAATACTCAATCAAATTTTACACCAATCTCATTAATAACTTATGCAGTAATTAATCAAACTTCGACAAATTTACAGGGAAGTCGCCGTAATAACAGCCAATGTTGCCTGCAAAACTACATGGAAAACGGTTGAGAATTGACGTCTGAATTGACGTCTAAATGAATAACTTTTAATAATCGTCAATCAAATTTCACACCAAGCTCATTAATAATTTTTGCAGTAATTAATCAAACTTCGCCAAATTTACAGGGAAGTTGCCGTAATACCAGCCGATGGTGCCTGCAAAACTACATGGAAAACAGTTAAGAATTGACGTCTGAATTGACGTCTAAATGAATAACTTTTAATAATACTCAATCAAATTTTACAGCAATATCATTAATAACTTATGCAGTAATTAATCAAACTTTGCCAAATTTACAGGGAAGTTGCCGTAATAAAAGCCAATGTTGCCGGCAAAACTACATGGAAAACAGTTAAGAATTGACGTCTGACTTGACGTCTAAATGAGTAACTTTTAATAATACTCAATCAAATTTTACACCAATCTCATTAATAATTTTTGCAGTAATTAATCACAGTTCGTTAAATTTACAGGGCAGTTTCCGTAATACCAGCCGATGGTGCCTGCAAAACTACATGGAAAACGGTTCAGAATTGACGTCTGAATTGACGTCTAAATGAATAACTTTTAATAATTCTCAATCAAATTTCACACCAATCTCATTAATAACTTTTGCAGTAATTATTCAAACTTCGCCAAATTTACAGGGAAGTTGCCGTAATAACAGCCAATGTTGCCTGCAAAACTACATGGAAAACGGTTGAGAATTGACGTCTGAATTGACGTCTAAATGAATAACTTTTAATAATACTTAATCAAATCTCACACCAATCTCATTAATAACTTATGCAGTAATTAATCAAACTTCGCCAAATTTACAGGGAAGCTGCCGTAATACCAGCCGATGGTGCCTGCAAAACTACATAGGAAACTGTTTAGAATTGACTTCTGAATTGACGTCTAAATGAATAACTTTTAATAATACTCAATCAAATTTTACACCAATCTCATTAATAATTGTTGCAGTAATTATTCAAACTTCGCCAAATTTACAGGGAAGTTGCCGTAATACCAGCCGATGGTGCCTGCAAAACTACATGGAAAACAGTTGAGAATTGACGTCTAAATTGACGTCTAAATGAATAACTTTTAATAATACTCAATCAAATTTTACACCCATCTCATTAATAACTTATGCAGTAATTAATCAAACTTCGACAAATTTACAGTGAAGTCGCCGTAATAACAGCCAATGTTGCCTGCAAAACTACATGGAAAACGGTTGAAAATTGACGTCTGAATTGACGTCTAAATGAATAACTTTTAATAATAGTCAATCAAATTTCACACCAAGTTCATTAATAATTTTTGCAGTAATAAATCAAACTTCGCCAAATTTACAGGGAAGTTGCCGTAATACCAGCCGATGGTGCCTGAAAACTACATGGAAAACAGTTAAGAATTGACGTCTGAATTGACGTCTAAATGAATAACTTTTAATAATACTCAATCAAATTTTACAGCAATATCATTAATAACTTATGCAGTAATTAATCAAACTTTGCCAAATTTACAGGGAAGTTGCCGTAATAAAAGCCAATGTTGCCGGCAAAACTACATGGAAAACAGTTAAGAATTGACGTCTGACTTGACGTCTAAATGAGTAACTTTTAATAATACTCAATCAAATTTTACACCAATCTCATTAATAATTTTTGCAGTAATTAATCACAGTTCGTTAAATTTACAGGGCAGTTGCCGTAATACCAGCCGATGGTGCCTGCAAAACTACATGGAAAACGGTTGAGAATTGACGTCTGAATTGACGTCTAAATGAATAACTTTTAATAATACTCAATCAAATTTCACACCAATCTCATTAATAACTTTTGCAGTAATTATTCAAACTTCGCCAAATTTACAGGGAAGTTGCCGTAATAACAGCCAATGTTGCCTGCAAAACTACATGGAAAACGGTTGAGAATTGACGTCTGAATTGACGTCTAAATGAATAACTTTTAATAATACTCAATCAAATCTCACACCAATCTCATTAATAACTTATGCAGTAATTAATCAAACTTCGCCAAATTTACAGGGAAGTTGCCGTAATACCAGCCGATGGTGCCTGCAAAACTACATAGGAAACTGTTTAGAATTGACTTCTGAATTGACGTCTAAATGAATAACTTTTAATAATACTCAATCAAATTTTACACCAATCTCATTAATAATTGTTGCAGTAATTATTCAAACTACGCCAAATTTACAGGGAAGTTGCCGTAATACCAGCCGATGGTGCCTGCAAAACTACATGGAAAACAGTTGAGAATTGACGTCTAAATTGACGTCTAAATGAATAACTTTTAATAATACTCAATCAAATTTTACACCAATCTCATTAATAACTTATGCAGTAATTAATCAAACTTCGACAAATTTACAGTGAAGTCGCCGTAATAACAGCCAATGTTGCCTGCAAAACTACATGGAAAACGGTTGAAAATTGACGTCTGAATTGACGTCTAAATGAATAACTTTTAATAATAGTCAATCAAATTTCACACCAAGTTCATTAATAATTTTCGCAGTAATAAATCAAACTTCGCCAAATTTACAGGGAAGTTGCCGTAATACCAGCCGATGGTGCCTGAAAACTACATGGAAAACAGTTAAGAATTGACGTCTGAATTGACGTCTAAATGAATAACTTTTAATAATACTCAATCAAATTTTACAGCAATATCATTAATAACTTATGCAGTAATTAATCAAACTTTGCCAAATTTACAGGGAAGTTGCCGTAATAAAAGCCAATGTTGCCGGCAAAACTACATGGAAAACAGTTAAGAATTGACGTCTGACTTGACGTCTAAATGAGTAACTTTTAATAATACTCAATCAAATTTTACACCAATCTCATTAATAATTTTTGCAGTAATTAATCACAGTTCGTTAAATTTACAGGGCAGTTGCCGTAATACCAGTCGATGGTGCCTGCAAAACTACATGGAAAACGGTTGAGAATTGACGTCTGAATTGACGTCTAAATGAATAACTTTTAATAATACTCAATCAAATTTCACACCAATCTCATTAATAACTTTTGCAGTAATTATTCAAACTTCGCCAAATTTACAGGGAAGTTGCCGTAATAACAGCCAATGTTGCCTGCAAAACTACATGGAAAACGGTTGAGAATTGACGTCTGAATTGACGTCTAAATGAATAACTTTTAATAATACTCAATCAAATCTCACACCAATCTCATTAATAACTTATGCAGTAATTAATCAAACTTCGCCAAATTTACAGGGAAGTTGCCGTAATACCAGCCGATGGTGCCTGCATAACTACATGGAAAACAGTTGAGAATTGACGTCTAAATTGACGTCTAAATGAATAACTTTTAATAATACTAAATCAAATTTTTACACCAATCTCATTAATAACTTATGCAGTAATTAATCAAACTTCGACAAATTTACAGTGAAGTCGCCGTAATAACAGCCAATGTTGCCTGCAAAACTACATGGAAAACGGTTGAGAATTGACGTCTGAATTGACGTCTAAATGAATAACTTTTAATAATAGTCAATCAAATTTCACACCAAGTTCATTAATAATTTTTGCAGTAATAAATCAAACTTCGCCAAATTTACAGGGAAGTTGCCGTTATACCAGCCGATGGTGCCTGCAAAACTACATGGAAAACGGTTGAGAATTGACGTCTGAATTGACGTCTAAATGAATAACTTTAAATAATACTCAATCAAATTTTACAGCAATATCATTAACAACTTATGCAGTAATTAATCAAACTTCGCCAAATTTACAGGGAAGTTGCCGTAATAAAAGCCAATGTTGCCTGCAAAACTACATGGAAAACAGTTAAGAATTGACGTCTGACTTGACATCTAAATGAGTAACTTTTAATAATACTCAATCAAATTTTACACCAATCTCATTAATAACTTTTGCAGTAATTAATCACAGTTCGCCAAATTTACAGGGCAGTTGCCGTAATACCAGCCGATGGTGCCTGCAAAATTACATGGAAAACGGTTGAGAATTGACGTCTGAATGGACGTCTAAATGAATAACTTTTAATAATACTCAATCAAATTTCACAACAATCTCTTTAATAATTTTTGCAGTAATAAATCAAACTTCGCAAAGTTTACATTAATCAAACTTCGCCAAATTTACAGGGAAGTTGCCGTAATAACAGCCGATGTTGCCTTCAAAACTACATGGAAAACGGTTGAGAATTGACGTCTGAATTGACGTCTAAATGAATAACTTTTAATAATACTCAATCATATTTCACCAATCTCATTAATAACTTATGCAGTAATTAATCAAACTTCGCCAAATTTACAGGGAAGTTGCCGTAATAAAAGCCAATGTTGCCTGCAAAACTGCATGGAAAACGGTTGAGAATTGACGTCTGAATTGACGTCTAAATGAATAACTTTTAATAATAGTCATTCAAATTTCACACCAAGCTCATTAATAACTTCTGCAATAATTAATCAAACTTCGCCAAATTTACACGGAAGTTGCCGTAGTACCAGCCGATGGTGCCTGCAAAACTACATCGAAAACGGTTGAGAATTGACGTCTGAATTGACGTCTAAATGAATAACTTTTAATAATACTCAATCAAATTTCACACCGATCTCATTAATAACTTTTGCAGTAATTAATCAAACTTCGCCAAATTTACAGGGAAGTTGCCGTAATAACAGCCAATGTTGCCTGCAAAACTACATGGAAAACGGTTGAGAATTGACGTCTGAATTGACGTCTAAATGAATAACTTTTAATAATACTCAATCAAATTTCACACCAATCTCATTAATAATTTTTGCAGTAATTAATCAAACTTCGCCAAATTAACAGGGAAGTTGCCGTAATACCAGCCGATGGTGCCTGCAAAACTACATGGAAAACAGTTAAGAATTGACGTCTGAATTGACGTCTAAATGAATAATTTTTAATAATACTCAATCAAATTTTACAGCAATATCATTAATAACTTATGCAGTAATTAATCAAACTTTGCCAAATTTACAGGGAAGTTGCCGTAATAAAAGCCAATGTTGCCTGCAAAACTGCATGGAAAACGGTTGAGAATTGACGTCTGAATTGACGTCTAAATGAGTAACTTTTAATAATACTCAATCAAATTTCAAACCAATCTCATTAATAACTTTTGCAGTAATTAATCACAGCTCGCCAAATTTACAGGGCAGTTGCCGTAATACCAGCCGATGGTTCCTGCAAAATTACATGGAAAACGGTTGAGAATTGACGTCTGAATTGACGTCTAAATGAATAACTTTTAATAATACTCAATCAAATTTCACAACAATCTCTTTAATAATTGTTGCAGTAATAAATCAAACTTCGCAAAGTTTACATTAATCAAACTTCGCCAAATTTACAGGGAAGTTGCCGTAATAACAGCCGATGTTGCCTTCAAAACTACATGGAAAACGGTTGAGAATTGACGTCTGAATTGACGTCTAAATGAATAACTTTTAATAATACTCAATCAAATTTCACACCAATCTCATTAATAACTTTTGCAGTAACTAATCAAACTTCGTCAAATTTACAAGGAAGTTGCCGTAATACCAGCCGATGGTGTCTGCAAAATTACATGGAAAACAGTTGAGAAGTGACGTCTGAATTGACGTTTAAATGAATAACTTTGAATAATACTCAATCAAATTTCACAACAATCTCTTTAATAATTTTTGCAGTAATAAATCAAACTTCGCAAAGTTTACATTAATCAAACTTCGCCAAATTTACAGGGAAGTTGCCGTAATAACAGCCGATGTTGCCTTCAAAACTACATGGAAAACGGTTGAGAATTGACGTCTGAATTGACGTCTAAATGAATAACTTTTAATAATACTCAATCAAATTTCACACCGATCTCATTAATAACTTATGCAGTAATTATTCAAACTTCGCCAAATTTACAGGGAAGTTGCCGTAATAAAAGCCAATGTTGCCTGCAAAACTGCATGGAAAACGGTTGAGAATTGACGTCTGAATTGACGTCTAAATGAATAACTTTTAATAATACTCAATCAAATTTCACACCGATCTCATTAATAACTTTTGCAGTAATTAATCAAACTTCGACAAATTTACAGGGAAGTCGCCGTAATAACAGCCAATGTTGCCTGCAAAACTACATGGAAAACGGTTGAGAATTGACGTCTGAATTGACGTCTAAATGAATAACTTTTAATAATACTCAATCAAATTTCACACCGATCTCATTAATAACTTATGCAGTAATTAATCAAACTTCGCCAAATTTACAGGGAAGTTGCCGTAATAAAAGCCAATGTTGCCTGCAAAACTGCATGGAAAACGGTTGAGAATTGACGTCTGAATTGACGTCTAAATGAATAACTTTTAATAATACTCAATCAAATTTCACACCGATCTCATTAATAACTTTTGCAGTAATTAATCAAACTTCGCCAAATTTACAGGGAAGTTGCCGTAATAACAGCCAATGTTGCCTGCAAAACTACATGGAAAACGGTTGAGAATTGACGTCTGAATTGACGTCTAAATGAATAACTTTTAATAATACTCAATCAAATTTCACACCAATCTCATTAATAATTTTTGCAGTAATTAATCAAACTTCGCCAAATTTACAGGGAAGTTGCCGTAATACCAGCCGATGGTGCCTGCAGAACTACATGGAAAACAGTTAAGAATTGACGTCTGAATTGACGTCTAAATGAATAACTTTTAATAATACTCAATCAAATTTTACAGCAATATCATTAATAACTTATGCAGTAATTAATCAAACTTCGCCAAATTTACAGGGAAGTTGCCGTAATAAAAGCCAATGGTGCCTGCAAAACTACATAGGAAACAGTTTAGAATTGACGTCTGAATTGACGTCTAAATGAATAACTTTTAATAATACTCAATCAAATTTTACACCAATCTCATTAATAATTGTTGCAGTAATTATTCAAACTTCGCCACATTTACAGGGAAGTTGCCGTAATACCAGCCGATGGTGCCTGCAAAACTACATGGAAAACAGTTGAGAATTGACGTCTAAATTCACGTCTAAATGAATAACTTTTAATGATACTCAATCAAATTTTACACCAATCTCATTAATAACTTATGCAGTAATTAATCAAACTTCGACAAATTTACAGGGAAGTCGCCGTAATAACAGCCAATGTTGCCTGCAAAACTACATGGAAAACGGTTGAGAATTGACGTCTGAATTGACGTCTAAATGAATAACTTTTAATAATACTCAATCAAATTTCACACCGATCTCATTAATAACTTTTGCAGTAATTAATCAAACTTCGCCAAATTTACAGGGAAGTTGCCGTAATAACAGCCAATGTTGCCTGCAAAACTACATGGAAAACGGTTGAGAATTGACGTCTGAATTGACGTCTAAATGAATAACTTTTAATAATACTCAATCAAATTTCACACCAATCTCATTAATAATTTTTGCAGTAATTAATCAAACTTCGCCAAATTTACAGGGAAGTTGCCGTAATACCAGCCGATGGTGCCTGCAAAACTACATGGAAAACAGTTAAGAATTGACGTCTGAATTGACGTCTAAATGAGTAACTTTTAATAATACTCAATCAAATTTCACACCAATCTCATTAATAACTTTTGCAGTAATTAATCACAGCTCGCCAAATTTACAGGGCAGTTGCCGTAATACCAGCCGATGGTGCCTGCAAAATTACATGGAAAACGGTTGAGAATTGACGTCTGAATTGACGTCTAAATGAATAACTTTTAATAATACTCAATCAAATTTCACAACAATCTCTTTAATAATTGTTGCAGTAATAAATCAAACTTCGCAAAGTTTACATTAATCAAACTTCGCCAAATTTACAGGGAAGTTGCCGTAATAACAGCCGATGTTGCCTTCAAAACTACATGGAAAACGGTTGAGAATTGACGTCTGAATTGACGTCTAAATGAATAACTTTTAATAATACTCAATCAAATTTCACACCAAGCTCATTAATAACTTCTGCAATAATTAATCAAACTTCGCCAAATTCACACGGAAGTTGCCGTAGTACCAGCCAATGGTGCCTGCAAAACTACATCAAAAACGGTTGAGAATTGACGTCTGAATTGACGTCTAAATGAATAACTTGTAATAATACTCAATCAAATTTCACACCAATCTCATTACTAACTTTTGCAGTAACTAATAAAACTTCGTCAAATTTACAGGGAAGTTGCCGTAATACCAGCCGATGGTGTCTGCAAAATTACATGGAAAACAGTTGAGAAGTGACGTCTGAATTGACGTTTAAACGAATAACTTTTAATAATACTCAATCAAATTTCACAACAATCTCTTTAATAATTTTTGCAGTAATAAATCAAACTTCGCAAAGTTTACATTAATCAAACTTCGCCAAATTTACAGGGAAGTTGCCGTAATAACAGCCGATGCTGCCTTCAAAACTACATGGAAAACGGTTGAGAATTGACGTCTGAATTGACGTCTAAATGAATAACTTTTAATAATACTCAATCAAATTTTACACCAATCTCATTAATAACTTATGCAGTAATTAATCAAACTTCGCCAAATTTACAGGGAAGTTGCAGTAATAAAAGCCAATGTTGCCTGCAAAACTGCATGGAAAACGGTTGAGAATTGACGTCTGAATTGACGTCTAAATGAATAACTTTTAATAATAGTCAATCAAATTTCACACCAAGCTCATTAATAACTTCTGCAATAATTAATCAAACTTCGCCAAATTTACACGGAAGTTGCCGTAGTACCAGCCGATGGTGCCTGCAAAACTACATCGAAAACGGTTGAGAATGGACGTCAGAATTGACGTCTAAATGAATAACTTTTAATAATACTCAATCAAATTTTACACCAATCTCATTAATAACTTATGCAGTAATTAATCAAACTTCGCCAAATTCACACGGAAGTTGCCGTAATACCAGCCGATGGTGCCTGCAAAACTACATGGAAAACAGCTGAGAATTGACGTCTAAATTGACGTCTAAATGAATAACTTAATAATACTCAATCAAATTTTACACCAATCTCATTAATAACTTATGCAGTAATTAATCAAACTTCGCCAAATTCACACGGATGTTGCCGTAATACCAGCCGATGGTGCCTGCAAAACTACATCGAAAACGGTTGAGAATTGACGTCTGAATTGACGTCTAAAGGAATAACTTTTAATAATACTCAATCAAATTTCACACCAATCTCATTAATAACTTTTGCAGTAACTAATCAAACTTCGTCAAATTTACAGGGAAGTTGCCGTAATACCACCCGATGGTGTCTGCAAAATTACATGGAAAACAGTTGAGAAGTGACGTCTGAATTGACGTTTAAATGAATAACTTTTAATAATACTCAATCAAATTTCACAACAATCTCTTTAATAATTTTTGCAGTAATAAATCAAACTTCGCAAAGTTTACATTAATCAAACTTCGCGAAATTTACAGGGAAGTTGCCGTAATAACAGCCGATGTTGCCTTCAAAACTACATGGAAAACGGTTGAGAATTGACGTCTGAATTGACGTCTAAATGAATAACTTTTAATAATACTCAATCAAATTTCACACCAATCTCATTAATAACTTTTGCAGTAATTAATCAAACTTCGCCAAATTTACAGGGAAGTTGCCGTAATAACAGCCAATGTTGCCTGCAAAACTACATGGAAAACGGTTGAGAATTGACGTCTGAATTGACGTCTAAATGAATAACTTTTAATAATACTCAATCAAATTTTACACCAATCTCATTAATAACTTATGCAGTAATTAATCAAACTTCGCCAAATTTACAGGGAAGTTGCCGTAATAAAAGCCAATGTTGCCTGCAAAACTACATGGAAAACGGTTGAGAATTGACGTCTGAATTGACGTCTAAATGAATAACTTTTAATAATACTCAATCAAATTTCACACCAATCTCATTAATAACTTCTGCAATAATTAATCAAACTTCGCCAAATTTACACGGAAGTTGCCGTAGTACCAGCCGATGGCGCCTGCAAAACTACATCGAAAACGGTTGAGAATTGACGTCTGAATTGACGTCTAAATGAATAACTTTTAATAATACTCAATCAAATTTCACACCAATCTCATTAATAACTTTTGCAGTATTTAATCAAACTTCGCCAAATTTACAGGGAAGCTGCCGTAATAACAGCCGATGGTGTCTGCAAAATTACATGGAAAACAGTTGAGAAGTGACGTCTGAATTGACGTCTAAATGAATAACTTTTAATAATAGTCAATCAAATTTCACACCAAGCTCATTAATAATTTTTGCAGTAATTAATCAAACTTCGCCAAATTTACAGGGAAGTTGCCGTAATACCAGCCGATGGTGCCTGCAAAACTACATGGAAAACAGTTAAGAATTGACGTCTGAATTGACGTCTAAATGAATAACTTTTAATAATACTCAATCAAATTTTACAGCAATATCATTAATAACTTATGCAGTAATTAATCAAACTTCGCCAAATTTACAGGGAAGTTGCCGTAATAAAAGCCAATGTTGCCTGCAAAACTGCATGGAAAACGGTTGAGAATTGACGTCTGAATTGACGTCTAAATGAGTAACTTTTAATAATACTCAATCAAATTTCACACCAATCTCATTAATAACTTTTGCAGTAATTAATCACAGTTCGCCAAATTTACAGGGCAGTTGCCGTAATACCAGCCGATGGTGCCTGCAAAATTACATGGAAAACGGTTGAGAATTGACGTCTGAATTGACGTCTAAATGAATAACTTTTAATAATAGTCAATCAAATTTCACACCAAGCTCATTAATAACTTCTGCGATAATTAATCAAACTTCGCCAAATTCACACGGAAGTTGCCGTAATACCAGCCGATGGTGCCTGCAAGACTACATCGAAAACGGTTGAGAATTGACGTCTGAATTGACGTCTAAATGAATAACTTTTAATAATACTCAATCAAATTTCACACCAATCTCATTAATAACTTTTGCAGTAACTAATCAAACTTCGTCAAATTTACAGGGAAGTTGCCGTGATACCAGCCGATGGTGTCTGCAAAATTACATGGAAAACAGTTGTGCAGTGACGTCTGAATTGACGTTTAAATGAATAACTTTTAATAATACTCAATCAAATTTCACAACAATCTCTTTAATAACTTATGCAGTAATTAATCAAACTTCGCCAAATTTACAGGGAAGTTGCCGTAATAAAAGCCAATGTTGCCTGCAAAACTGCATGGAAAACGGTTGAGAATTGACGTCTGAATTGACGTCTAAATGAGTAACTTTTAATAATACTCAATCAAATTTCACACCAATCTCATTAATAACTTTTGCAGTAATTAATCACAGTTCGCCAAATTTACAGGGCAGTTGCCGTAATACCAGCCGATGGTGCCTGCAAAATTACATAGAAAACGGTTGAGAATTGACGTCTGAATTGACGTCTAAATGAATAACTTTTAATAATAGTCAATCAAATTTCACACCAAGCTCATTAATAACTTCTGCGATAATTAATCAAACTTCGCCAAATTCACACGGAAGTTGCCGTAATACCAGCCGATGGTGCCTGCAAAACTACATCGAAAACGGTTGAGAATTGACGTCTGAATTGACGTCTAAATGAATAACTTTTAATAATACTCAATCAAATTTCACACCAATCTCATTAATAACTTTTGCAGTAATTAATCAAACTTCGCCAAATTTACAGGGAAGTTGCCGTAATACCAGCCGATGGTGCCTGCAAAACTACATAGGAAACAGTTTAGAATTGACGTCTGAATTGACGTCTAAATGAATAACTTTTAATAATACTCAATCAAATTTTACACCAATCTCATTAATAATTGTTGCAGTAATTATTCAAACTTCGCCACATTTACAGGGAAGTTGCCGTAATACCAGCCGATGGTGCCTGCAAAACTACATGGAAAACAGTTGAGAATTGACGTCTGAATTGACGTCTAAATGAATAACTTTTAATAATACTCAATCAAATTTCACAACAATCTCTTTAATAATTTTTGCAGTAATAAATCAAACTTCGCAAAGTTTACATTAATCAAACTTCGCCAAATTTACAGGGAAGTTGCCGTAATAACAGCCGATGTTGCCTTCAAAACTACATAGAAAACGGTTGAGAATTGACGTCTGAATTGACGTCTAAATGAATAACTTTTAATAATACTCAATCAAATTTCACACCAATCTCATTAATAACTTCTGCAATAATTAATCAAACTTTGCCAAATTTACAGGGAAGTTGCCGTAATAAAAGCCAATGTTGCCTGCAAAACTACATGGAAAACGGTTGAGAATTGACGTCTGAATTGACGTCTAAATGAATAACTTTTAATAATACTCAATCAAATTTCACACCAATCTCATTAATAACTTCTGCAATAATTAATCAAACTTCGCCAAATTTACACGGAAGTTGCCGTAGTACCAGCCGATGGCGCCTGCAAAACTACATCGAAAACGGTTGAGAATTGACGTCTGAATTGACGTCTAAATGAATAACTTTTAATAATACT
>CAXHKU010000767.1:0-25284 GCA_964017125.1 Flabesymbios commensalis | reverse complement strand
GGCACCATCGGCTGGTATTACGGCAACTGCCCTGTAAATTTGGCGACGTTTGTTTATTTACTGCAAAAGTTATTATTGAGATTGGTGTGAAATTTGATTGAGTATTATTAAAATTTATTCATTTGGACGGTAATTCAGACGTCAATTCTCAACCGTTTTCCATATAGTTTTGCAGGCAACATCGGCTGTTATTACGGCAACTTCCCTGTAAATTTGGCGAAGTTTGATTAATGTAAACTTGGCGAAGTTTGATTTATTACTGCGAAAATTATTAAAGAGATTGGTGTGAAATTTGATTGATTATTATTAAAAGTTATTAATTTAGACGTCAATTCAGACGTCAATTCTCAACCGTTTTCCATGTAATTTTGCAGGCACCATCGGCTGGTATTACGGCAACTGCCCTGTAAATTTGGCGAAGTTTGATTGATTACTGCAAAAGTTAATAATGAGATTGGTGTGAAATTTGATTGAGTATTATTAAAAGTTATTCATTTAGACGTCAATTCAGACGTCAATTCTCAACCGTTCTCGATGTAGTTTTGCAGGCACCATCGGCTGGTATTACGGCAACTACCCTGTAAATTTGGCTAAGTTTGATTAATTACTGCATAAGTTATTAATGAGATTGGTGTGAAATTTGATTGAGTATTATTAAAAGTTATTCATTTAGACGTCAATTCAGACGGCAATTCTCAACCGTTTTCCATGTAGTTTTGTAGGCGACATCGGCTGTTATTACGGCAACTTCCCTGTAAATTTGGCGAAGTTTAATTAATGTAAACTTGGCGAAGTTTGATTTATTACTGCGAAAATTATTAAAGAGATTGGTGTGAAATTTGATTGATTATTATTAAAAGTTATTCATTTAGACGTCAATTCAGACGTCAATTCTCAACCGTTTTCCATGTAGTTTTGCAGGCACCATCGGCTGGTATTACGGCAACTTCCGTGTGAATTTGGCGAAGTTTTATTAATTATTGCAGAAGTTATTAATGAGCTTGGTGTGAAATTTGATTGACTATTATTAAAAATTATTCATTTAAACGTCAATTCAGACGTCAATTCTCAACCGTTTTCCATGTAGTGTTGCAGGCAACATTGGCTGTTATTACGGCAACTTCCCTGTAAATTTGGCGAAGTTTGATTATTTACTGCAAAAGTTATTAATGAGATTGGTGTGAAATTTGATTGAGTATAATTAAAAGTTATTCATATAGACGTCAATTCAGACGTCAATTCTCAACCGTTTTCCATGTAATTTTGCAGGCACCATCGGCTGGTATTACGGCAACTGCCCTGTAAATTTGGCGACGTTTAATTATTTACTGCAAAAGTTATTAATTAGATTGGTGTGAAATTTGATTGAGTATTATTAAAAGTTATTCATTTAGACGTCAATTCAGACGTCAATTCTCCACCGTTTTCCATGTAATTTTGCAGGCACCATCGGCTGGTATTACGGCAACTGCCCTGTAAATTTGGCGAAGTTTGATTGATTACTGCAAAAGTTATTAATGAGATTGGTGTGAAATTTGATTGAGTATTATTGAAAGTTATTCATTTAGACGTCAATTCAGACGGCAATTCTCAACCGTTTTCCATGTAGTTTTGTAGGCGACATCGGCTGTTATTACGGCAACTTCCCTGTAAATTTGGCGAAGTTTAATTAATGTAAACTTGGCGAAGTTTGATTTATTACTGCGAAAATTATTAAAGAGATTGGTGTGAAATTTGATTGATTATTATTAAAAGTTATTCATTTAGACGTCAATTCAGACGTCAATTCTCAACCGTTTTCCATGTAGTTTTGCAGGCACCATCGGATGGTATTACGGCAACTTCCGTGTGAATTTGTGCAAAGTTTTATTAATTATTGCAGAAGTTATTAATGAGCTTGGTGTTAAATTTGATTGACTATTAATAAAAGTTATTCATTTAGACGTCAATTCAGACGTCAAATCTCAACCGTTTTCCATGTAGTGTTGCAGGCAACATTGGCTGTTATTACGGCAACTTCCCTGTAAATTTGGCGAAGTTTGATTATTTACTGCAAAAGTTATTAATGAGATTGGTGTGAAATTTGATTGAGTATTATTAAAAGTTATTCATTTAGACGTCAATTCAGACGTCAATTCTCAACCGTTTTCCATGTAATTTTGCAGGCACCATCGGCTGGTATTACGGCAACTGCCCTGTAAATTTGGCGACGTTTGATTATTTACTGCAAAAGCTATTAATGAGATTGGTGTGAAATTTGATTGAGTATTACTAAAAGTTATTCATTTAGACGTCAATTCAGACGTCAATTCTCAACCGTTCTCGATGTAGTTTTGCAGGCACCATCGGCTGGTATTACGGCAACTACCCTGTAAATTTGGCTAAGTTTGACTAATTACTGCATAAGTTATTAATGAGATTGGTGTGAAATTTGATTGAGTATTATTAAAAGTTATTCATTTAGACGTCAATTCAGACGGCAATTCTCAACCGTTTTCCATGTAGTTTTGTAGGCGTCATCGGCTGTTATTACGGCAACTTCCCTGTAAATTTGGCGAAGTTTACTTAATGTAAACTTGGCGAAGTTTGATTTATTACTGCGAAAATTATTAAAGAGATTGGTGTGAAATTTGATTGATTATTATTAAAAGTTATTCATTTAGACGTCGATTCAGACGTCAATTCTCAACCGTTTTCCATGTAGTTTTGCAGGCACCATCGGCTGGTATTACGGCAACTACCCTGTAAATTTGGCTAAGTTTGATTAATTACTGCATAAGTTATTAATGAGATTGGTGTGAAATTTGATTGAGTATTATTAAAAGTTATTCATTTAGACGTCAATTCAGACGGCAATTCTCAACCGTTTTCCATGTAGTTTTGTAGGCGACATCGGCTGTTATTACGGCAACTTCCCTGTAAATTTGGCGAAGTTTGATTAATGTAAACTTGGCGAAGTTTGATTTATTACTGCGAAAATTATTAAAGAGATTGGTGTGAAATTTGATTAATTATTATTAAAAGTTGTTCATTTAGACGTCAATTAAGACGTCAATTCTCAACTGTTTTCCATGTAGTTTTGCAGGCACCATCGGCTGGTATTACGGCAACTTCCGTGTAAATTTGGCGAAGTTTGTTTAATTATTGCAGAAGTTATTAATCGTCTTGGTGTGAAATTTGATTGACTATTATTAAAAATTATTCATTTAGACGTCAATTCAGACGTCAATTCTCAACCGTTTTCCATGTAATTTTGCAGGCACCATCGGCTGGTATTACGGCAACTGCCCTGTAAATTTGGCGACGTTTGATTATTTACTGCAAAAGCTATTAATGAGATTGGTGTGAAATTTGATTGAGTATTATTAAAAGTTATTCATTTAGACGTCAATTCAGACGTCAATTCTCAACCGTTCTCGATGTAGTTTTGCAGGCACCATCGGCTGGTATTACGGCAACTACCCTGTAAATTTGGCTAAGTTTGACTAATTACTGCATAAGTTATTAATGAGATTGGTGTGAAATTTGATTGAGTATTATTAAAAGTTATTCATTTAGACGTCAATTCAGACGGCAATTCTCAACCGTTTTCCATGTAGTTTTGTAGGCGTCATCGGCTGTTATTACGGCAACTTCCCTGTAAATTTGGCGAAGTTTACTTAATGTAAACTTGGCGAAGTTTGATTTATTACTGCGAAAATTATTAAAGAGATTGGTGTGAAATTTGATTGATTATTATTAAAAGTTATTCATTTAGACGTCGATTCAGACGTCAATTCTCAACCGTTTTCCATGTAGTTTTGCAGGCACCATCGGCTGGTATTACGGCAACTACCCTGTAAATTTGGCTAAGTTTGATTAATTACTGCATAAGTTATTAATGAGATTGGTGTGAAATTTGATTGAGTATTATTAAAAGTTATTCATTTAGACGTCAATTCACACGGCAATTCTCAACCGTTTTCCATGTAGTTTTGTAGGCGACATCGGCTGTTATTACGGCAACTTCCCTGTAAATTTGGCGAAGTTTGATTAATGTAAACTTGGCGAAGTTTGATTTATTACTGCGAAAATTATTAAAGAGATTGGTGTGAAATTTGATTAATTATTATTAAAAGTTGTTCATTTAGACGTCAATTAAGACGTCAATTCTCAACTGTTTTCCATGTAGTTTTGCAGGCACCATCGGCTGGTATTACGGCAACTTCCGTGTAAATTTGGCGAAGTTTGTTTAATTATTGCAGAAGTTATTAATCGTCTTGGTGTGAAATTTGATTGACTATTATTAAAAATTATTCATTTAGACGTCAATTTAGACGTCAATTCTCAACCGTTTTCCATGTAGAGTTGCAGGCAACATTGGCTGTTATTACGGCAACTTCCCTGTAAATTTGGCGAAGTTTGATTATTTACTGCAAAAGTTATTAATGAGCTTGGTGTGAAATTTGATTGACTATTATTAAAAGTTATTCATCTAGACGTCAATTCAGACGTCAATTCTCAACCGTTTTCCATGTAGTTTTGCAGGCACCATCGACTGGTATTACGGCAACTTCCGTGTAAATTTGGCGAAGTTTGCTTAATTACTGCAAAAGTTATTAATGAGCTTGGTGTGAAATTTGATTGAGTAATATTAAAAGTTATTCATTTAGACGTCAATTCAGACGTCAATTCTCAACCGTTTTCCATGTAATTTTGCAGGCACCATCGGCTGGTATTACGGCAACTGCCCTGTAAATTTGGCGACGTTTGTTTATTTACTGGAAAAGTTAATATTGAGATTGGTGTGAAATTTGATTGAGTATTATTAAAATTTATTCATTTGGACGGTAATTCAGACGTCAATTCTCAACCGTTCTCGATGTAGTTTTGCAGGCACCATCGGCTGGTATTACGGCAACTACCCTGTAAATTCGGCTAAGTTTGATTAATTACTGCATAAGTTATTAATGAGATTGGTGTGAAATTTGATTGAGTATTATTAAAAGTTATTCATTTAGACGTCAATTCAGACGGCAATTCTCAACCGTTTTCCATGTAGTTTTGTAGGCGACATCGGCTGTTATTACGGCAACTTCCCTGTAAATTTGGCGAAGTTTAATTAATGTAAACTTAGCGAAGTTTGATTTATTACTGCGAAAATTATTAAAGAGATTGGTGTGAAATTTGATTGATTATTTTTAAAAGTTATTCATTTAGACGTCAATTCAGACGTCAATTCTCAACCGTTTTCCATGTAGTTTTGCAGGCACCATCGGCTGGTATTACGGCAACTTCCGTGTGAATTTGACGAAGTTTTATTAATTATTGCAGAAGTTATTAATGAGCTTGGTGTGAAATTTGATTGACTATTATTAAAAATTATTCATTTAAACGTCAATTCAGACGTCAATTCTCAACCGTTTTCCATGTAGAGTTGCAGGCAACATTGGCTGTTATTACGGCAACTTCCCTGTAAATTTGGCGAAGTTTGATTATTTACTGCAAAAGTTATTAATGAGATTGGTGTGAAATTTGATTGAGTAATATTAAAAGTTATTCATTTAGACGTCAATTCAGACGTCAATTCTCAACCGTTTTCCATGTAATTTTGCAGGCACCATCGGCTGGTATTACGGCAACTGCCCTGTAAATTTGGCGACGTTTAATTATTTACTGCAAACTTATTAATCAGATTGGTGTGAAATTTGATCGAGTATTATTAAAAGTTATTCATTTAGACGTCAATTCAGACGTCAATTCTCAACCGTTTTCCATGTAATTTTGCAGGCACCATCGGCTGGTATTACGGCAACTGCCCTGTAAATTTGGCGACGTTTGTTTATTTACTGCAAAAGTTATTATTGAGAATGGTGTGAAATTTGATTGAGTATTATTAAAATTTATACATTTGGACGGTAATTCAGACGTCAATTCTCAACCGTTTTCCATATAGTTTTGCAGGCAACATCGGCTGTTATTACGGCAACTTCCCTGTAAATTTGGCGAAGTTTGATTAATGTAAACTTGGCAAAGTTTGATTTATTACTGCGAAAATTATTAAAGAGATTGGTGTGAAATTTGATTGATTATTATTAAAAGTTATTAATTTAGACGTCAATTCAGACGTCAATTCTCAACCGTTTTCCATGTAATTTTGCAGGCACCATCGGCTGGTATTACGGCAACTGCCCTGTATATTTGGCGAAGTTTGATTGATTACTGCAAAAGTTATTAATGAGATTGGTGTGAAATTTGATTGAGTATTATTAAAAGTTATTCATTTAGACGTCAATTCAGACGTCAATTCTCAACCGTTCTCGATGTAGTTTTGCAGGCACCATCGGCTGGTATTACGGCAACTACCCTGTAAATTCGGCTAAGTTTGATTAATTACTGCATAAGTTATTAATGAGATTGGTGTGAAATTTGATTGAGTATAATTAAAAGTTATTCATTTAGACGTCAATTCAGACGGCAATTCTCAACCGTTTTCCATGTAGTTTTGTAGGCGACATCGGCTGTTATTACGGCAACTTCCCTGTAAATTTGGCGAAGTTTAATTAATGTAAACTTGGCGAAGTTTGATTTATTACTGCGAAAATTATTAAAGAGATTGGTGTGAAATTTGATTGATTATTATTAAAAGTTATTCATTTAGACGTCAATTCAGACGTCAATTCTCAACCGTTTTCCATGTAGTTTTGCAGGCACCATCGGCTGGTATTACGGCAACTTCCGTGTGAATTTGGCGAAGTTTTATTAATTATTGCAGAAGTTATTAATGAGCTTGGTGTGAAATTTGATTGACTATTATTAAAAATTATTCATTTAAACGTGAATTCAGACGTCAATTCTCAACCGTTTTCCATGTAATTTTGCAGGCACCATCGGCTGGTATTACGGCAACTGCCCTGTAAATTTGGCGACGTTTGATTAATTACTGCATAAGTTATTAATTAATGAGATTGGTGTGAAATTTGATTGAGTATTATTAAAAGTTATTCATTTAGACGTCAATTCAGACGTCAATTCTCAACCGTTTTCCATGTAGTTTTGTAGGCACCATCGACTGGTATTACGGCAACTTCCGTGTAAATTTGGCGACGTTTGCTTAATTACTGCAAAAGTTATTAATGAGCTTGGTGTGAAATTTTATTGAGTAATATTAAAAGTTATTCATTTAGACGTCAATTCAGACGTCAATTCTCAACCGTTTTCCATGTAATTTTGCAGGCACCATCGGCTGGTATTACGGCAACTGCCCTGTACATTTGGCGACGTTTGTTTATTTACTGCAAAAGTTATTATTGAGATTGGTGTGAAATTTCATTGAGTATTATTAAAATTTATTCATTTGGACGTTAATTCAGACGTCAATTCTCAACCGTTTTCCATATAGTTTTGCAGGCAACATCGGCTGTTATTACGGCAACTTCCCTGTAAATTTGGCGAAGTTTGATTAATGTAAACTTGGCGAAGTTTGATTTATTACTGCGAAAATTATTAAAGAGATTGGTGTGAAATTTGATTGAGTATTATTAAAAGTTATTCATTTAGACGTCAATTCAGACGGCAATTCTCAACCGTTTTCCATGTAGTTTTGTAGGCGACATCGGCTGTTATTACGGCAACTTCCCTGTAAATTTGGCGAAGTTTAATTAATGTAAACTTGGCGAAGTTTGATTTATTACTGCGAAAATTATTAAAGAGATTGGTGTAAAATTTGATTGTTTATTATTAAAAGTTATTCATTTAGACGTCAATTCAGACGTCAATTCTCAACCGTTTTCCATGTAGTTTTGCAGGCACCATCGGCTGGTATTACGGCAACTTCCGTGTAAATTTGGCGAAGTTTGATTAATTAATGCAGAAGTTATTAATGAGCTTGGTGTGAAATTTGATTGACTATTATTAAAAATTATTCATTTAGACGTCAATTCAGACGTCAATTCTCAACCGTTTTCCATGTAATTTTGCAGGCACCATCGGCTGGTATTACGGCAACTGCCCTGTAAATTTGGCGACGTTTAATTATTTACTGCAAAAGTTATTAATGAGATTGGTGTGAAATTGGATTGAGTATTATTAAAAGTCATTCATTTAGACGTCAATTCAGACGTCTATTCTCAACCGTTTTCCATGTAATTCTGCAGGCACCATCGGCTGGTATTACGGCAACTGCCCTGTAAATTTGGCGACGTTTGATTAATTACTGCATAAGTTATTAATTAATGAGATTGGTGTGAAATTTGATTGAGTATTATTAAAAGTTATTCATTTAGACGTCAATTCAGACGTCAATTCTCAACCGTTTTCCATGTAGTGTTGCAGGCAACATTGGCTGTTATTACGGCAACTTCCCTGTAAATTTGGCGAAGTTTGATTATTTACTGCAAAAGTTATTAATGAGATTGGTGTGAAATTTGATTGAGTATTATTACAAGTTATTCATTTAGACGTCAATTCAGACGTCAATTCTCAACCGTTTTCCATGTAATTTTGCAGGCACCATCGGCTGGTATTACGGCAACTGCCCTGTAAATTTGGCGACGTTTATTTATTTACTGCAAAAGTTATTAATGAGATTGGTGTGAAATTTGATTGAGTATTATTAAAATTTATTCATTTGGACGTCAATTCAGACGTCAATTCTCAACCGTTTTCCATGTAGTTTTGTAGGCGACATCGGCTGTTATTACGGCAACTTCCCTGTAAATTTGGCGAAGTTTAATTAATGTAAACTTGGCGAAGTTTGATTTATTACTGCGAAAATTATTAAAGAGATTGGTGTGAAATTTGATTGATTATTATTAAAAGTTATTCATTTAGACGTCAACTCAGACGTCAATTCTCAACCGTTTTCCATGTAGTTTTGCAGGCACCATCGGGTGGTATTACGGCAACTTCCGTGTGAATTTGGCGAAGTTTTATTAATTATTGCAGAAGTTATTAATGAGCTTGGTGTGAAATTTGATTGACTATTATTAAAAGTTATTCATTTAGACGTCAATTCAGACGTCAATTCTCAACCGTTTTCCATGTAGTGTTGCAGGCAACATTGGCTGTTATTACGGCAACTTCCCTGTAAATTTGGCGAAGTTTGATTATTTACTGCAAAAGTTATTAATGAGATTGGTGTGAAATTTGATTGAGTATTATTAAAAGTTATTCATTTAGACGTCAATGCAGACGTCAATTCTCAACCGTTTTCCATGTAATTTTGCAGGCACCATCGGCTGGTATTACGGCAACTGCCCTGTAAATTTGGCGACGTTTGATTATTTACTGCAAAAGCTATTAATGAGATTGGTGTGAGATTTGATTGAGTATTATTAAAAGTTATTCATTTAGACGTCAATTCAGACGTCAATTCTCAACCGTTCTCGATGTAGTTTTGCAGGCACCATCGGCTGGTATTACGGCAACTACCCTGTAAATTTGGCTAAGTTTGATTAATTACTGCATAAGTTATTAATGAGATTGGTGTGAAATTTGATTGAGTATTATTAAAAGTTATTCATTTAGACGTCAATTCAGACGGCAATTCTCAACCGTTTTCCATGTAGTTTTGTAGGCGACATCGGCTGTTATTACGGCAACTTCTCTGTAAATTTGGCGAAGTTTAATTAATGTAAACTTGGCGAAGTTTGATTTATTACTGCGAAAATTATTAAAGAGATTGGTGTGAAATTTAATTGATTATTATTAAAAGTTATTCATTTAGACGTCAATTCAGACGTCAATTCTCAACCGTTTTCCATGTAGTTTTGCAGGCACCATCGGCTGGTATTACGGCAACTTCCGTGTGAATTTGGCGAAGTTTTATTAATTATTACAGAATTTATTAATGAGCTTGGTGTGAAATTTGATTGACTATTATTAAAAGTTATTCATTTAGACGTCAATTCAGACGTCAATTCTCAACCGTTTTCCATGTAGTGTTGCAGGCAACATTGGCTGTTATTACGGCAACTTCCCTGTAAATTTGGCGAAGTTTGATTATTTACTGCAAAAGTTATTAATGAGATTGGTGTGAAATTTGATTGAGTATTATTAAAAGTTATTCATTTAGACGTCAATTCAGACGTCAATTCTCAACCGTTTTCCATGTAATTTTGCAGGCACCATCGGCTGGTATTACGGCAACTGCCCTGTGAATTTGGCGACGTTTGATTAATTACTGCATAAGTTATTAATTAATGAGATTGGTGTGAAATTTGATTGAGTATTATTAAAAGTTATTCATTTAGACGTCAATTCAGACGTCAATTCTCAACCGTTTCCCATGTAGTGTTGCAGGCAACATTGGCTGTTATTACGGCAACTTCTCTGTAAATTTGGCGAAGTTTGATTAGTTACTGCAAAAGTTATTAATGAGATTGGTGTGAAATTTGATTGAGTATTATTAAAAGTTATTCATTTAGACGTCAATTCAGACGTCAATTCTCAACCGTCCTCCATGTAATTTTGCAGGCACCATCGGCTGGTATTACGGCAACTGCCCTGTAAATTCGGCGACGTTTGATTATTTACTGCAAAAGTTATTAATGAGATTGGTGTGAAATTTGATTGAGTATTTTTAAAAGTTATTCATTTAGACGTTCATTCAGACGTCAATTCTCAACCGTTTTCCATGCAGTTTTGCAGGCAACATCGGCTGTTATTACGGCAACTTCCCTGTAAATTTGGCTAAGTTTAATTAATTACTGCATAAGTTATTAATTAATGAGATTGGTGTGAAATTTGATAGAGTATTATTAAAAGTTATTCATTTAGATGTCAATTCAGACGTCAATTCTCAACCGTTTTCCATGTAGTTTTGTAGGAGACATCGGCTGTTATTACGGCAACTTCCCTGTAAATTTGGCGAAGTTTAATTAATGTAAACTTGGCGAAGTTTGATTTATTACTGCGAAAATTATTAAAGAGATTGGTGTGAAATGTGATTGAGTATTATTAAAATTTATTCATTTAGACGTCAATTCAGACGTCAATTCTCAACCGTTTTCCATGTAGTTTTGCAGGCACCATCGGCTGGTATTACGGCAACTTCTGTGTAAATTTGGCGAAGTTTGCTTAATTACTGCAAAAGTTATTACTGAGCTTGGTTTGATATTTGATTGAGTATTATTAAAAGTTATTAATTTAGACGTCAATTCAGACGTCGATTCTCAACCGTTTTCCATGTAGTTTTGTAGGCGACATCGGCTGTTATTACGGCAACTTCCCTGTAAATTTGGCTAAGTTTGACTAATTACTGCATAAGTTATTAATGAGATTGGTGTGAAATTTGATTGAGTATTATTAAAAGTCATTCATTTAGACGTCAATTCAGACGTCAATTCTCAACCGTTTTCCATGTAGTTTTGTAGGCGACATCGGCTGTTATTAAGGCAACTTCCCTGTAAATCTGGCGAAGTTCGATTAATGTAAACTTGGCGAAGTTTGATTTATTACTACGAAAATTATTAAAGAGATTGGTGTGAAATTTGAGTGATTATTATTAAAAGTTATTCATTTAGACGTCAATTCAGACGTCAATTCTCAACCGTTTTCCATGTAGTTTTGCAGGCACCATCGACTGGTCTTACGGCAACTTCCGTGCAAATTTGGCGAAGTTTGCTTAATTACTGCAAAAGTTATTAATGAGCTTGGTGTGAAATTTGATTGAGTATTATTTAAAGTTATTCATTTAGACGTCAATTCAGACGTCAATTCTCAACCGTTTTCCATGTAGTTTTGTAGGCGAAATCGGCTGTTATTACGGCAACTTTTCTGTAAATTTGGCTAAGTTTGATTAATTACTGCATAAGTTATTAATGAGATTGGTGTGAAAAACTATTAAAAGTTATTCATTTAGACGTCAATTTAGACGTCAATTCTCAACCGTTTTCCATGTAGTTTTGCAGGCAACATTGGCTGTTATTACGGCAACTTCCCTGTAAATTTGGCGAAGTTTGATTAATTACTGCAAAAAGTTATTAATGAGATTGGTGTGAAATTTGATTTATTATTATTAAAAGTTATTCATTTAGACGTCAATTCAGACGTCAATTCTCAACCGTTTTCCATGTAGTTTTGCAGGAACCATCGGCTGGTATTACGGCAACTTCCGTGTAAATTTGACGAAGTTTGCTTAATTACTGCAAAAGTTATTATTGAGCTTGGTGTGAAATTTGATTAAATCTTATTAAAAGTTATTCATTTAGACGTCAATTCAGACGTCAATTCTCAACCGTTTTCCATGTAGTTTTGCAGGCACCATCGGCTGGTATTACGGCAACTGCCCTGTAAATTTGGCGAAGTTTGATTAATTACTGCAAAAGTTATTAATGAGATTGGTGTGAAATTTGATTGATTATTATTAAAAGTTATTCATTTAGACGTCAATTCAGACGTCAATTCTCAACCGTTTTCCATGTAGTTTTGCAGGAACCATCGGCTGGTATTACGGCAACTTCCGAGTAAATTTGGCGAAGTTTGCTTAATTACTGCAAAAGTTATTATTGAGCTTGGTGTGAAATTTGATTAAATCTTATTAAAAGTTATTCATTTAGACGTCAATTCAGACGTCAATTCTCAAACCGTTTTCCATGTAGTTTTGCAGGCAACATTAGCTGTTATTACGGCAACTTCCCTGTAAATTTGGCGAAGTTTGATTATTTACTGCAAAAGTTATTAATGAGATTGGTGTGAAATTTGATTGAGTATTATTAAAAGTTATTCATTTAGCCGTCAATTCAGACGTCAATTCTCAACCGTTTTCCATGTAGTTTCGCAGGCAACATCGACTGTTATTACGGCAACTTCCCTGTAAATTTGGCTATGTTTGATTAATTACTGCATAAGTTATTAACGAGATTGGTTTGAAATTTGATTGAGTATTATTAAAAGTTATTCATTTAGACGTCAATTCAGACGTCAATTCTCAACCGTTTTCCATGTAGTTTTGTAGGCGACATCGGCTGTTATTACGGCAACTTCCTGTAAATCTGGCGAAGTTTGATTAATTACTGCATAAGTTATTAACGAGATTGGTTTGAAATTTGATTGAGTATTATTAAAAGTTATTCATTTAGACGTCAATTCAGACGTCAATTCTCAACCGTTTTCCATGTAGTTTTGTAGGCGACATCGGCTGTTATTACGGCAACTTCCTGTAAATCTGGCGAAGTTTGATTAATGTAAACTTGGCGAAGTTTGATTTATTACTGCGAAAATTATTAAAGAGATTGGTGTGAAATTTGATTGATTATTATTAAAAGTTATTCATTTAGACGTCAATTCAGACGTCAATTCTCAACCGTTTTCCATGTAGTTTTGCAGGCACCATCGGCTGGTATTACGGCAACTTCCGTGTGAATTTGGCGAAGTGTGCTTAATTACTGCAAAAGTTATTAATGAGCTTGGTGTGAAATTTGATTGAGTCTTATTAAAAGTTATTCATTTAGACGTCAATTCAGACGTCAATTCTCAACCGTTTTCCATGTAGTTTTGCAGGCAACATTGGCTGTTATTACGGCAACTTCCCTGTAAATTTGGCGAAGTTTAATTAATTACTACAAAAGTTATTAATGAGATTGGTTTGAAATTTGATTGAGTATTATTAAAAGTTATTCATTTAGACGTCAATTCAGACGTCAATTCTCAAACGTTTTCCATGTAATTTTGCAGGCACCATCGGCTGGTATTACGGCAACTGCCCTGTAAATTTGGCGAAGTTTGATTAATTACTGCAAAAGTTATTAATGAGATTGGTGTGAAATTTGATTGATTATTATTAAAAGTTATTCATTTAGACGTCAATTCAGACGTCAATTCTCAACCGTTTTCCATGTAGTTTTGCAGGCACCATCGGCTGGTATTACAGCAACTTCCGTGTAAATTTGGTGAAGTTTGCTTAATTACTGCAAAAGTTATTAATGAGCTCGGTGTGAAATTCGATTGAGTCTTATTAAAAGTTATTCATTTAGACGTTAATTCAGACGTCAATAATCAACCGTTTTCCATGTAGTTTTGCAGGCAACATTGGCTGTTATTACGGCAACTTCCCTGTAAATTTGGCGAAGTTTAATTAATTACTACAAAAGTTATTAATGAGATTGGTTTGAAATTTGATTGAGTATTATTAAAAGTTATTCATTTAGACGTCAATTCAGACGTCAATTCTCAAACGTTTTCCATGTAATTTTGCAGGCACCCTCGGCTGGTATTACGGCAACTGCCCTGTAAATTTGGCGAAGTTTGATTAATTACTGCAAAAGTTATTAATGGGATTGGTGTGAAATTTGATTGATTATTATTAAAAGTTATTCATTTAGACGTCAATTCAGACGTCAATTCTCAACCGTTTTCCATGTAGATTTGCAGGCACCATCGGCTGGTATTACGGCAACTTCCGTGTAAATTTGGTGAAGTTTGCTTAATTACTGCAAAAGTTATTAATGAGCTCGGTGTGAAATTTGATTGAGTCTTATTAAAAGTTATTCATTTATACGTTAATTCAGACGTCAATTCTCAACCGTTTTCCATGTAGTTTTGCAGGCAACATTAGCGTTTATTACGGCAACTTCCCTGTAAATTTGGCGAAGTTTGATTAATTACTGCAAAAGTTATTAATGAGATTGGTGTGAAATTTGATTGAGTATTATTAAAAGTTATTCATTTAGACGTCAATTCAGACGTCAATTCTCAACCGTTTTCCATGTAGTTTTGTAGGCGACATCGGCTGTTATTACGGCAACTTCCTGTAAATCTGGCGAAGTTTGATTAATGTAAACTTGGCGAAGTTTGATTTATTACTGCGAAAATTATTAAAGAGATTGGTGTGAAATTTGATTGATTATTATTAAAAGTTATTCATTTAGACGTCAATTCAGACGTCAATTCTCAACCGTTTTCCATGTAGTTTTGCAGGCACCATCGGCTGGTATTACGGCAACTTCCGTGTGAATTTGGCGAAGTGTGCTTAATTACTGCAAAAGTTATTAATGAGCTTGGTGTGAAATTTGATTGAGTCTTATTAAAAGTTATTCATTTAGACGTCAATTCAGACGTCAATTCTCAACCGTTTTCCATGTAGCTTTGCAGGCAACATTGGCTGTTATTACGGCAACTTCCCTGTAAATTTGTCGAAGTTTAATTAATTACTACAAAAGTTATTAATGAGATTGGTTTGAAATTTGATTGAGTATTATTAAAAGTTATTCATTTAGACGTCAATTCAGACGTCAATTCTCAAACGTTTTCCATGTAATTTTGCAGGCACCATCGGCTGGTATTACGGCAACTGCCCTGTAAATTTGGCGAAGTTTGATTAATTACTGCAAAAGTTATTAATGGGATTGGTGTGAAATTTGATTGATTATTATTAAAAGTTATTCATTTAGACGTCAATTCAGACGTCAATTCTCAACCGTTTTCCATGTAGTTTTGCAGGCACCATCGGCTGGTATAACGGCAACTTCCGTGTAAATTTGGTGAAGTTTGCTTAATTACTGCAAAAGTTATTAATGAGCTCGGTGTGAAATTTGATTGAGTCTTATTAAAAGTTATTCATTTAGACGTTAATTCAGACGTCAATTCTCAACCGTTTTCCATGTAGTTTTGCAGGCAACATTAGCGTTTATTACGGCAACTGCCCAGTAAATTTGGCGAAGTTTGATTAATTACTGCAAAAGTTATTAATGAGATTGGTGTGAAATTTGATTGAGTTTTATTAAAAGTTATTCATTTAGACGTCAATTCAGACGTCAATTCTCAACCGTTTTCCATGTAGTTTTGTAGGCGACATCGGCTGTTATTACGGCAACTTCCTGTAAATCTGGCGAAGTTTGATTAATGTAAACTTGGCGAAGTTTGATTTATTACTGCGAAAATTATTAAAGAGATTGGTGTGAAATTTGATTGATTATTATTAAAAGTTATTCATTTAGACGTCAATTCAGACGTCAATTCTCAACCGTTTTCCATGTAGTTTTGCAGGCACCATCGGCTGGTATTACGGCAACTTCCGTGTGAATTTGGCGAAGTGTGCTTAATTACTGCAAAAGTTATTAATGAGCTTGGTGTGAAATTTGATTGAGTCTTATTAAAAGTTATTCATTTAGACGTCAATTCAGACGTCAATTCTCAACCGTTTTCCATGTAGTTTTGCAGGCAACATTGGCTGTTATTACGGCAACTTCCCTGTAAATTTGGCGAAGTTTAATTAATTACTACAAAAGTTATTAATGAGATTGGCTTGAAATTTGATTGAGTATTATTAAAAGTTATTCATTTAGACGTCAATTCAGACGTCAATTCTCAAACGTTTTCCATGTAATTTTGTAGGCACCATCGGCTGGTATTACGGCAACTGCCCTGTAAATTTGGCGAAGTTTGATTAATTACTGCAAAAGTTATTAATGAGATTGGTGTGAAATTTGATTGATTATTATTAAAAGTTATTCATTTAGACGTCAATTCAGACGTCAATTCTCAACCGTTTTCCATGTAGTTTTGCAGGCACCATCGGCTGGTATTACGGCAACTTCCGTGTAAATTTGGTGAAGTTTGCTTAATTACTGCAAAAGTTATTAATGAGCTCGGTGTGAAATTCGATTGAGTCTTATTAAAAGTTATTCATTTAGACGTTAATTCAGACGTCAATTCTCAACCGTTTTCCATGTAGTTTTGCAGGCAACATTGGCTGTTATTACGGCAACTTCCCTGTAAATTTGGCGAAGTTTAATTAATTACTACAAAAGTTATTAATGAGATTGGTTTGAAATTTGATTGAGTATTATTAAAAGTTATTCATTTAGACGTCAATTCAGACGTCAATTCTCAAACGTTTTCCATGTAATTTTGCAGGCACCCTCGGCTGGTATTACGGCAACTGCCCTGTAAATTTGGCGAAGTTTGATTAATTACTGCAAAAGTTATTAATGGGATTGGTGTGAAATTTGATTGATTATTATTAAAAGTTATTCATTTAGACGTCAATTCAGACGTCAATTCTCAACCGTTTTCCATGTAGATTTGCAGGCACCATCGGCTGGTATTACGGCAACTTCCGTGTAAATTTGGTGAAGTTTGCTTAATTACTGCAAAAGTTATTAATGAGCTCGGTGTGAAATTTGATTGATTCTTATTAAAAGTTATTCATTTAGACGTTAATTCAGACGTCAATTCTCAACCGTTTTCCATGTAGTTTTGCAGGCAACATTAGCGTTTATTACGGCAACTTCCCTGTAAATTTGGCGAAGTTTGATTAATTACTGCAAAAGTTATTAATGAGATTGGTGTGAAATTTGATTGAGTATTATTAAAAGTTATTCATTTAGACGTCAATTCAGACGTCAATTCTCAACCGTTTTCCATGTAGTTTTGTAGGCGACATCGGCTGTTATTACGGCAACTTCCTGTAAATCTGGCGAAGTTTGATTAATGTAAACTTGGCGAAGTTTGATTTATTACTGCGAAAATTATTAAAGAGATTGGTGTGAAATTTGATTGATTATTATTAAAAGTTATTCATTTAGACGTCAATTCAGACGTCAATTCTCAACCGTTTTCCATGTAGTTTTGCAGGCACCATCGGCTGGTATTACGGCAACTTCCGTGTGAATTTGGCGAAGTGTGCTTAATTACTGCAAAAGTTATTAATGAGCTTGGTGTGAAATTTGATTGAGTCTTATTAAAAGTTATTCATTTTGACGTCAATTCAGACGTCAATTCTCAACCGTTTTCCATGTAGCTTTGCAGGCAACATTGGCTGTTATTACGGCAACTTCCCTGTAAATTTGGCGAAGTTTAATTAATTACTACAAAAGTTATTAATGAGATTGGTTTGAAATTTGATTGAGTATTATTAAAAGTTATTCATTTAGACGTCAATTCAGACGTCAATTCTCAAACGTTTTCCATGTAATTTTGCAGGCACCATCGGCTGGTATTACGGCAACTGCCCTGTAAATTTGGCGAAGTTTGATTAATTACTGCAAAAGTTATTAATGGGATTGGTGTGAAATTTGATTGATTATTATTAAAAGTTATTCATTTAGACGTCAATTCAGACGTCAACTCTCAACCGTTTTCCATGTAGTTTTGCAGGCACCATCGGCTGGTATAACGGCAACTTCCGTGTAAATTTGGTGAAGTTTGCTTAATTACTGCAAAAGTTATTAATGAGCTCGGTGTGAAATTTGATTGAGTCTTATTAAAAGTTATTCATTTAGACGTTAATTCAGACGTCAATTCTCAACCGTTTTCCATGTAGTTTTGCAGGCAACATTAGCGTTTATTACGGCAACTGCCCTGTAAATTTGGCGAAGTTTGATTAATTACTGCAAAAGTTATTAATGAGATTGGTGTGAAATTTGATTGAGTTTTATTAAAAGTTATTCATTTAGACGTCAATTCAGACGTCAATTCTCAACCGTTTTCCATGTAGTTTTGTAGGCGACATCGGCTGTTATTACGGCAACTTCCTGTAAATCTGGCGAAGTTTGATTAATGTAAACTTGGCGAAGTTTGATTTATTACTGCGAAAATTATTAAAGAGATTGGTGTGAAATTTGATTGATTATTATTAAAAGTTATTCATTTAGACGTCAATTCAGACGTCAATTCTCAACCGTTTTCCATGTAGTTTTGCAGGCACCATCGGCTGGTTTTACGGCAACTTCCGTGTGAATTTGGCGAAGTGTGCTTAATTACTGCAAAAGTTATTAATGAGCTTGGTGTGAAATTTGATTGAGTCTTATTAAAAGTTATTCATTTAGACGTTAATTCAGACGTCAATTCTCAACCGTTTTCCATGTAGTTTTGCAGGCAACATTGGCTGCTATTACGGCAACTTCCCTGTAAATTTGGCGAAGTTTAATTAATTACTACAAAAGTTATTAATGAGATTGGTTTGAAATTTGATTGAGTATTATTAAAAGTTATTCATTTAGACGTCAATTCAGACGTCAATTCTCAAACGTTTTCCATGTAATTTTGCAGGCACCATCGGCTGGTATTACGGCAACTGCCCTGTAAATTTGGCGAAGTTTGATTAATTACTCCAAAAGTTATTAATGGGATTGGTGTGAAATTTGATTGATTATTATTAAAAGTTATTCATTTAGACGTCAATTCAGACGTCAATTCTCAACCGTTTTCCATGTAGTTTTGCAGGCACCATCGGCTGGTATTACGGCAACTTCCGTGTAAATTTGGTGAAGTTTGCTTAATTACTGCAAAAGTTATTAATGAGCTCGGTGTGAAATTTGATTTAGTCTTATTAAAAGTTATTCATTTAGACGTTAATTCAGACGTCAATTCTCAACCGTTTTCCATGTAGTTTTGCAGGCAACATTGGCTGTTATTACGGCAACTTCCCTGTAAATTTTGCGAAGTTTAATTAATTACTACAAAAGTTATTAATGAGATTGGTTTGAAATTTGATTGAGTATTATTAAAAGTTATTCATTTAGACGTCAATTCAGACGTCAATTCTCAACCGTTTTCCATGTAATTTTGCAGGAACCATCGGCTGGTATTACGGCAACTTCCGTGTAAATTTGACGAAGTTTGCTTAATTACTGCAAAAGTTATTATTGAGCTTGGTGTGAAATTTGATTGAGTCTTATTAAAAGTTATTCATTTAGACGTCAATTCAGACGTCAATTCTCAACTGTTTCCCATGTAGTTTTGCAGGCACCATCGGCTGGTATTACGGCAACTTCCGTGTGAATTTGGCGAAGTGTGCTTAATTACTGCAAAAGTTATTAATGAGCTTGGTGTGAAATTTGATTGAGTATTATTAAAAGTTATTCATTTAGACGTCAATTCAGACGTCAATTCTCAACCGTTTTCCATGTAGCTTTGCAGGCAACATTGGCTGTTATTACGGCAACTTCCCTGTAAATTTGGCGAAGTTTAATTAATTACTACAAAAGTTATTAATGAGATTGGTTTGAAATTTGATTGAGTATTATTAAAAGTTATTCATTTAGACGTCAATTCAGACGTCAATTCTCAAACGTTTTCCATGTAATTTTGCAGGCACCATCGGCTGGTATTACGGCAACTGCCCTGTAAATTTGGCGAAGTTTGATTAATTACTGCAAAAGTTATTAATGGGATTGGTGTGAAATTTGATTGATTATTATTAAAAGTTATTCATTTAGACGTCAATTCAGACGTCAATTCTCAACCGTTTTCCATGTAGTTTTGCAGGCACCATCGGCTGGTATAACGGCAACTTCCGTGTAAATTTGGTGAAGTTTGCTTAATTACTGCAAAAGTTATTAATGAGCTCGGTGTGAAATTTGATTGAGTCTTATTAAAAGTTATTCATTTAGACGTTAATTCAGACGTCAATTCTCAACCGTTTTCCATGTAGTTTTGCAGGCAACATTAGCGTTTATTACGGCAACTGCCCAGTAAATTTGGCGAAGTTTGATTAATTACTGCAAAAGTTATTAATGAGATTGGTGTGAAATTTGATTGAGTTTTATTAAAAGTTATTCATTTAGACGTCAATTCAGACGTCAATTCTCAACCGTTTTCCATGTAGTTTTGTAGGCGACATCGGCTGTTATTACGGCAACTTCCTGTAAATCTGGCGAAGTTTGATTAATGTAAACTTGGCGAAGTTTGATTTATTACTGCGAAAATTATTAAAGAGATTGGTGTGAAATTTGATTGATTATTATTAAAAGTTATTCATTTAGACGTCAATTCAGACGTCAATTCTCAACCGTTTTCCATGTAGTTTTGCAGGCACCATCGGCTGGTATTACGGCAACTTCCGTGTGAATTTGGCGAAGTGTGCTTAATTACTGCAAAAGTTATTAATGAGCTTGGTGTGAAATTTGATTGAGTCTTATTAAAAGTTATTCATTTAGACGTCAATTCAGACGTCAATTCTCAACCGTTTTCCATGTAGTTTTGCAGGCAACATTGGCTGTTATTACGGCAACTTCCCTGTAAATTTGGCGAAGTTTAATTAATTACTACAAAAGTTATTAATGAGATTGGCTTGAAATTTGATTGAGTATTATTAAAAGTTATTCATTTAGACGTCAATTCAGACGTCAATTCTCAAACGTTTTCCATGTAATTTTGTAGGCACCATCGGCTGGTATTACGGCAACTGCCCTGTAAATTTGGCGAAGTTTGATTAATTACTGCAAAAGTTATTAATGAGATTGGTGTGAAATTTGATTGATTATTATTAAAAGTTATTCATTTAGACGTCAATTCAGACGTCAATTCTCAACCGTTTTCCATGTAGTTTTGCAGGCACCATCGGCTGGTATTACGGCAACTTCCGTGTAAATTTGGTGAAGTTTGCTTAATTACTGCAAAAGTTATTAATGAGCTCGGTGTGAAATTCGATTGAATCTTATTAAAAGTTATTTCATTTAGACGTTAATTCAGACGTCAATTCTCAACCGTTTTCATGTAGTTTTGCAGGCAACATTGGCTGTTATTACGGCAACTTCCCTGTAAATTTGGCGAAGTTTAATTAATTACTACAAAAGTTATTAATGAGATTGGTTTGAAATTTGATTGAGTATTATTAAAAGTTATTCATTTAGACGTCAATTCAGACGTCAATTCTCAAACGTTTTCCATGTAATTTTGCAGGCACCCTCGGCTGGTATTGCGGCAACTGCCCCTGTAAATTTGGCGAAGTTTGATTAATTACTGCAAAAGTTATTAATGGGATTGGGTGTGAAATTTGATTGATTATTATTAAAAGTTATTCATTTAGACGTCATTCAGACGTCAATTCTCAACCGTTTTCCATGTAGATTTGCAGGCACCATCGGCTGGTATTACGGCAACTTCCGTGTAAATTTGGTGAAGTTTGCTTAATTACTGCAAAAGTTATTAATGAGCTCGGTGTGAAATTTGATTGAGTCTTATTAAAAGTTATTCATTTAGACGTTAATTCAGACGTCAATTCTCAACCGTTTTCCATGTAGTTTTGCAGGCAACATTAGCGTTTATTACGGCAACTTCCCTGTAAATTTGGCGAAGTTTGATTAATTACTGCAAAAGTTATTAATGAGATTGGTGTGAATTTGATTGAGTATTATTAAAAGTTATTCATTTAGACTTCAATTCAGACGTCAATTCTCAACGTTTTCCATGTAGTTTTGTAGGCGACATCGCTGTTATTACGGCAACTTCCTGTAAATCTGGCGAAGTTGATTAATGTAAACTTGGCGAAGTTTGATTTATTACTGCGAAAATTATTAAAGAGATTGGTGTGAAATTTGATTGATTATTATTAAAAGTTATTCATTTAGACGTCAATTCAGACGTCAATTCTCAACCGTTTTCCATGTAGTTTTGCAGGCACCATCGGCTGGTATTACGGCAACTTCCGTGTGAATTTGGCGAAGTGTGCTTAATTACTGCAAAAGTTATTAATGAGCTTGGTGTGAAATTTGATTGAGTCTTATTAAAAAGTTATCATTTTGACGTCAATTCAGACGTCAATTCTCAACCGTTTTCCATGTAGCTTTGCAGGCAACATTGGCTGTTATTACGGCAACTTCCCTGTAAATTTGGCGAAGTTTAATTAATTACTACAAAAGTTATTAATGAGATTGGTTTGAAATTTGATTGAGTATTATTAAAAGTTATTCATTTAGACGTCAATTCAGACGTCAATTCTCAACGTTTTCCATGTAATTTTGCAGGCACCATCGGCTGGTATTACGGCAACTGCCCTGTAAATTTGGCGAAGTTTGATTAATTACTGCAAAAGTTATTAATGGGATTGGTGTGAAATTTGATTGATTATTATTAAAAGTTATTCATTTAGACGTCAATTCAGACGTCAATTCTCAACCGTTTTCCATGTAGTTTTGCAGGCACCATCGGCTGGTATAACGGCAACTTCGTGTAAATTTGGGAAGTTTGCTTAATACTGCAAAAGTTATTAATGAGCTTCGGTGTGAAATTTGATTGAGTCTTATTTAAAAGTTATTCATTTAGACGTTAATTCAGACGTCAATTCTCAACCGTTTTTCCATGTAGTTTTGCCAGGCAACATTAGCGTTTATTTACGGCAACTGCCCCCTGTAAATTTGGCGAAGTTTGAATTGATTTACTGCAAAAGTTATTAATGAGATTGGTGTGAAATTTGATTGAGTTTTATTTAAAAGTTTTCATTTAGACGTCAATTCAGACGTTCAATTCTCAACCGTTTTCCATGTAGTTTTATAGGCGACATCGGCTGGTTATTACGGCAACTTCCTGTAAATCTGGCGAAGTTTGATTAATGTAAACTTGGCGAAGTTTGATTTATTACTGCGAAAATTATTAAAGAGATTGGTGTGAAATTTGATTGATTATTAAAAGTTATTCATTTAGACGTCAATTCAGACGTCAATTCTCAACCGTTTCCATGTAGTTTTGCAGGCACATCGGCTGGTTTTACGGCAACTTCCGTGTGAATTTTGGCGAGTGTGCTTAATTACTGCAAAAGTTATTAATGAGCTTGGTGTGAAATTTGATTGAGTCTTATTAAAAGTTATTCATTTAGACGTTATTCAGACGTCAATTCTCAACCGTTTTCCATGTAGTTTTGCAGGCAACATTTGGCTGCTATTACGGCAACTTCCCTGTAAATTTGGCGAAGTTTAATTAATTACTACAAAAAGTTATTAATGAGATTGGTTTGAAATTTGATTGAGTATTATTAAAAGTTATTCATTTAGACGTCAATTCAGACGTCAATTTCTCAAACGTTTTCCATGTAATTTTGCAGGCACCATCGGCTGGTATTACGGCAACTGCCCTGTAAATTTTGGCGAAGTTTGATTAATTACTCCAAAAGTTATTAATGGGATTGGTGTGAAATTTTGATTGATTATTATTAAAAGTTATTCATTTAGACGTCAATTCAGACGTCAATTCTCAACCGTTTTCCATGTAGTTTTGCAGGCACCATCGGCTGGTATTACGGAAACTTCCGTGTAAATTTGGTGAAGTTTGCTTAATTACTGCAAAAGTTATAATGAGCTCGGTGTGAAATTTGATTTAGTCTATTAAAAGTTATTCATTTAGACGTTAATTCAGACGTCAATTCTCAACCGTTTTCCATGTAGTTTTGCAGGCAACATTGGCTGTTATTACGGCAACTTCCCTGTAAATTTTGCGAAGTTTAATTAATTACTACAAAAGTTATTAATGAGATTGGTTTGAAATTTGATTGAGTATTATTAAAAGTTATTCTTTTAGACGTCAATTCAGACGTCAATTTCTCAAACCGTTTTCCATGTAATTTTGCAGGAACCATCGCTGGTATTACGGCAACTTCCGTGTAAATTTGACGAAAGTTTTGCTTAATTACTGCAAAAGTTATTATTGAGCTTGGTGTGAAATTTGATTGAGTCTTATTAAAAGTTATTCATTTAGACGTCAATTCAGACTTCAATCTCAACTGTTTCCCATGTAGTTTTGCAGGCACCATCGGCTGGTATTACGGCAAACTTCCGTGTGAATTTGGACGAAGTGTGCTTAATTACTGCAAAAGTTATTAATGAGCTTGGTGTGAAATTTGATTGAGTCTTTTTAAAAGTTATTCGTTTAGACGTCAATTCAGACGTCATTCTCAACCGTTTTCCATGTAGTTTGCAGGCAACATTGGCTGTTATTACGGCACTTCCTGTAAATTTGGCGAAGTTATTATTACTACAAAGTTATTAATGAGATTGGTTGAAATTTGATTGAGTATTATTAAAAGTTATTCATTTAGACGTCAATTTCAGACGTCAATTCTAAACCGTTTTCCCTGTAATTTTGCAGGCACCATCGCTGGTATCACGGCAACTGCCCTGTAAATTGGCGAAGTTTGATTAATTACTGCAAAAGCTAATGATGAGTTGTGTGAAATTTGATTGATTATTATTAAAAGTTATTCATTTAGACGTCAATTCCAGAAGTCAATTCTCAACCGTTTTCCATGTAGTTTTGGCAGCACCATCGGCTGGTATTACGGCAACTTCGTGTAAATTTGGTGAAGTTTGCTTAATTACTGCAAAAGTTATTAATGAGCTCGGTGTGAAATTGTATTGAGCTCTTATTTTAAAGTTATTCATTTAACGTCATTCAGACGTCAATTTCTCAACCGTTTTCCATGTTGTTTTGCAGGCAACATTAGCTGTTATTACGGCAACTTCCCTGCTAATTTGGCGAAGTTTGATTAATTACTGCAAAAGTTATTAATGAGATTGGTGTGAAATTTGATGGAGTATTATTAAAAGTTATTCATTTAGACGTCATTCAGACGTCAATCTCAACCGTTTT
>CAXHKU010000766.1:0-57903 GCA_964017125.1 Flabesymbios commensalis | reverse complement strand
CCGTAATACCAGCCGATGGTGCCTGCAAAACTACATGGAAAACAGTTAAGAATTGACGTCTGAATTGACGTCTAAATGAATAACTTTTAATAATACTCAATCAAATTTTACACCAATCTCATTAATAACTTATGCAGTAATTAATCAAACTTCGCCAAATTTACAGGGAAGTTGCCGTAATAACAGCCGATGGTGCCTGCAAAACTACATGGAAAACAGTTAAGAATTGACGTCTGAATTGACGTCTAAATGAATAACTTTTAATAATACTCAATCAAATTTTACACCAATCTCATTAATAACTTATGCAGTAATTAATCAAACTTCGCCAAATTTACAGGGAAGTTGCCGTAATACCAGCCGATGGTGCCTGCAAAACTACATGGAAAACAGTTAAGAATTGACGTCTGAATTGACGTCTAAATGAATAACTTTTAATAATACTCAATCAAATTTTACACCAATCTCATTAATAACTTATGCAGTAATTAATCAAACTTCGCCAAATTTACAAGGAAGTTGCCGTAATACCAGCCAATGTTGCCTGCAAAACTACATGGAAAACGGTTTAGAATTGACGTCTGAATTGACGTCTAAATGAATAACTTTTAATAATAGGTAATCAAATTTCACACCAATAACTTTTAATAATACTTAATCAAATTTTACACCAATCTCATTAATAACTTATGCAGTAATTAATCAAGCTTCGCCAAATTTACAGGGAAGTTGCCGTAATAAAAGCTGATGTTGCCTGCAAAATTACATGGAAAACGGTTGAGAATTGACGTCTGAATTGACGTCTAAATGAATAACTTTTAATAATACTCAATCAAATTTCACACCAATTTCATTAATAACTTTTGCAGTAATTAATCACACTTCGCCAAATTTACAGGGCAGTTGCCGTAATACCAGCCGATGGTGCCTGCAAAATTACATGGAAAACGGTTTAGAATTAACGTCTGAATTGACGTCTAAATGAATAACTTTTAATAATAGGTAATCAAATTTCACACCAATAACTTTTAATAATACTTAATCAAATTTTACACCAATCTCATTAATAACTTATGCAGTAATTAATCAAGCTTCGCCAAATTTACAGGGAAGTTGCCGTAATAAAAGCTGATGTTGCCTGCAAAATTACATGGAAAACGGTTGAGAATTGACGTCTGAATTGACGTCTAAATGAATAACTTTTAATAATACTCAATCAAATTTCACACCAATCTCTTTAATAACTTTTGCAGTATTTAATCAAACTTCGCCAAATTTACAGGGAAGTTGCCGTAATAAAAGCCAATGTTGCCTGCAAAACTACATGGAAAACGGTTGAGAATTAACGTCTGAATTGACGTCTAAATGAATAACTTTTAATAATACTCAATCAAATTTTACACCAATCTCATTAATAATTTTTGCAGTAATTATTCAAACTTCGCCAAATTTACAGGGAAGTTGCCGTAATTCCAGCCGATGGTGCCTGCAAACTATATGGAAAACAGTTGAGAATTGACGTCTAAATTGACGTCTAAATGAATAACTTTTAATAATACTCAATCAATTTTACACCAATCTCATTATTAACTTATGCAGTAATTAATCAAACTTCGACAAATTTACAGGGAAGTCGCCGTAATAACAGTCAATGTTGCCTGCAAAACTGCATGAAAAACGGTTAAGAATTGACGTCTGAATTGACGTCTAAATGAGTAACTTTTAATAATACTCAATCAAATCTCACACCAATCTCATTAATAACTTTTGCAGTAATTAATCACAGTTCGCCGAATTTACAGGGCAGTTGCCGTAATACCAGCCGATGGTGCCTGCAAAATCACATGGAAAACGGTTCAGAATTGACGTCTGAATTGACGTCTAAATGAATAACTTTTAATAATAGTCAATCAAATTTCACACCAAGCTCATTAATAACTTCTGCAATAATTAATCAAACTTCGCCAAATTTTCACGGAAGTTGCCGTAGTACCAGCCGATGGTGCCTGCAAAACTACATCGAAAACGGTTGAGAATTGACGTCTGAATTGACGTCTAAATGAATAACTTTTAATAATACTCAATCAAATTTTACACCAATCTCATTAATAACTTTTGCAGTAATTAATCAAACTTCGCCAAATTTACAGGGAAGTTGCCGTAATAACAGCCAATGTTGCCTGCAAAACTACATGGAAAACGGTTGAGAATTGACGTCTGAATTGACGTCTAAATGAATAACTTTTAATAATACTCAATCAAATTTTACACCAATCTCATTAATAACTTTTGCAGTAATTAATCAAACTTCGCCAAATTTACAGGGAAGTTGCCGTAATATCAGCCGATGGTGCCTGCAAAACTACATGGAAAACAGTTGAGAATTGACGTCTAAATTGACGTCTAAATAAATAACTTTTAATAATACTCAATCAATTTTACACCAATCTCATTATTAACTTATGCAGTAATTAATCAAACTTCGACAAATTTACAGGGAAGTCGCCGTAATAACAGCCAATGTTGCCTGCAAAACTACATGGAAAACGGTTGAGAATCGACGTCTGAATTGACGTCTAAATGAATAACTTTTAATAATAGTCAATCAAATTTCACACCAAGCTCATTAATAACTTCTGCGATAATTAATCAAACTTCGCCAAATTCACACGGAAGTTGCCGTAATACCAGCCGATGGTGTCTGCAAAATTACATGGAAAACAGTTGAGAAGTGACGTCTGAATTGACGTTTAAATGAATAACTTTTAATAATACTCAATCAAATTTCACAACAATCTCTTTAATAATTTTTGCAGTAATTAATCAAACTTCGCAAAGTTTACATTAATCAAACTTCGCCAAATTTATAGGGAAGTTGCCGTAATAACAGCCGATGCTGCCTGCAAAATTACATGGAAAGCGTTTGAGAATTGACGTCTGAATTGACGTCTAAATGAATAACTTTTAATAATACTCAATCAAATTTCACACCAAGCTCATTAATAACTTCTGCAATAATTATTCAAACTTCGCCAAATTTACACGGAAGTTGCCGTAGTATCAGCCGATGGCGCCTACAAAATTACATGGAAAACGGTTGAGAATTGACGTCTGAATTGACGTCTAAATGAATAACTTTTAATAATAGTCAATCAAATTTCACACCAAGCTCATTAATAACTTCTGCAATAATTAATCAAACTTCGCCAAATTTTCACGGAAGTTGCCGTAGTACCAGCCGATGGTGCCTGCAAAACTACATCGAAAACGGTTGAGAATTGACGTCTGAATTGACGTCTAAATGAATAACTTTTAATAATACTCAATCAAATTTCACACCAATCTCATTAATAACTTTTGCAGTAATTAATCAAACTTCGACAAATTTACAGGCAAGTTGCCGTAATAACAGCCAATGTTGCCTGCAAAACTACATGGAAAACGGTTGAGAATTGACGTCTGAATTGACGTCTAAATGAATAACTTTTAATAATACTCAATCAAATTTCACACCAATCTCATTAATAACTTTTGCAGTAATTAATCAAACTTCGTCAAATTTACAGGGAAGTTGCCGTAATACCAGCCGATGGTGTCTGCAAAATTACATGGAAAACAGTTGAGAAGTGACGTCTGAATTGACGTTTAAATGAATAACTTTTAATAATACTCAATCAAATTTCATAACAATCTCTTTAATAATTTTTGCAGTAATAAATCAAACTTCGCAAAGTTTACATTAATCAAACTTCGTCAAATTTACAGGGAAGTTGCCGTAATAACAGCCGATGTTGCCTGCAAAACTACATGGAAAATGGTTGAGAATTGACGTCTGAATTGACGTCTAAATGAATAACTTTTAATAATACTCAATCAAATTTCACACCAATCTCATTAATAACTTTTGCAGTAATTAATCAAACTTCGCCAAATTTACAGGGAAGTTGCTGTAATAACAGCCAATGTTGCCTGCAAAACTACATGGAAAACGGTTGAGAATTGACGTCTGAATTGACGTCTAAATGAATAACTTTTAATAATAGTCAATCAAATTTCACACCAAGCTCATTAATAATTTTTGCAGTAATTAATCAAACTTCGCCAAATTTACAGGGAAGTTGCCGTAATACCAGCCGATGGTGCCTGCAAAACTACATGGAAAACAGTTGAGAATTGACGTCTGAATTGACGTCTAAATGAATAACTTTTAATAATACTCAATCAAATTTTACACCAATCTCATTAATAACTTATGCAGTAATTAATTAAACTTCACCAAATTTACAGGGAAGTTGCCGTAATAAAAGGTGATGACGCCTACAAAATTACATGGAAAACGGTTGAGATTTGACGTCTGAATTGACGTCTAAATGAATAACTTTTAATAATACTCAATCAAATTTCACACCAATCTCATTAATAACTTTTGCAGTAATATATAAATGATAATTAATCAAACTTCGCCAAATTTACAGGGAAGTTGCCGTAATAACAGCCAATGTTGCCTGCAAAACTACATGGAAAACGGTTGAGAATTGACGTCTGAATTGACGTCTAAATGAATAACTTTTAAAAATAGTCAATCAAATTTCACACCAAGCTCATTAATAACTTCTGCAATAATTAATCAAACTTCGCCAAATTTACACGGAAGTTGCCGTAGTACCAGCCGATGGTGCCTGCAAAACTACATCGAAAACGGTTGAGAATTGACGTCTGAATTGACGTCTAAATGAATAACTTTTAATAATACTCAATCAAAATTCACACCAATCTCATTAATAGCTTTTGCAGTAATTAATCAAACTTCGCCAAATTTACAGGGAAGTTGCCGTAATAACAGCCAATGTTGCCTGCAAAACTACATGGAAAACGGTTGAGAATTGACGTCAGAATTGACGTCTAAATGAATAACTTTTAATAATACTCAATCAAATTTCACACCAAGCTCATTAATAACTTCTGCAATAATTAATCAAACTTCGCCAAGTTTACACGGAAGTTGCCGTAGTACCAGCCGATGGCGCCTACAAAATTACATGGAAAACGGTTGAGAATTGACGTCTGAATTGACGTCTAAATGAATAACTTTTAATAATAGTCAATCAAATTTCACACCAATCTCATTAATAACTTCTGCAATAATTAATCAAACTTCGCCAAATTTACAGGGAAGTTGCCGTAGTACCAGCCGATGGTGCCTGCAAAACTACATCGAAAACGGTTGAGAATTGACGTCTGAATTGACGTCTAAATGAATAACTTTTAATAATACTCAATCAAATTTCACACCAATCTCATTAATAACTTTTGCAGTAATTAATCAAACTTCGACAAATTTACAGGGAATTGCCGTAATAACAGCCAATGTTGCCTGCAAAACTACATGGAAAACAGTTGAGAATTGACGTCTGAATTGACGTCTAAATGAATAACTTTTAAAAATAGTCAATCAAATTTCACACCAAGCTCATTAATAACTTCTGCAATAATTAATCAAACTTCGCCAAATTTACACGGAAGTTGCCGTAGTACCAGCCGATGGTGCCTGCAAAACTACATCGAAAACGGTTGAGAATTGACGTCTGAATTGACGTCTAAATGAATAACTTTTAATAATAGTCAATCAAATTTCACACCAAGCTCATTAATAATTTTTGCAGTAATTAATCAAACTTCGCCAAATTTACAGGGAAGTTGCCGTAATACCAGCCGATGGTGCCTGCAAAACTACATGGAAAACAGTTGAGAATTGACGTCTGAATTGACGTCTAAATGAATAACTTTTAATAATACTCAATCAAATTTTACACCAATCTCATTAATAACTTATGCAGTAATTAATTAAACTTCACCAAATTTACAGGGAAGTTGCCGTAATAAAAGGTGATGACGCCTACAAAATTACATGGAAAACGGTTGAGATTTGACGTCTGAATTGACGTCTAAATGAATAACTTTTAATAATACTCAATCAAATTTCACACCAATCTCATTAATAACTTTTGCAGTAATATATAAATGATAATTAATCAAACTTCGCCAAATTTACAGGGAAGTTGCCGTAATAACAGCCAATGTTGCCTGCAAAACTACATGGAAAACGGTTGAGAATTGACGTCTGAATTGACGTCTAAATGAATAACTTTTAAAAATAGTCAATCAAATTTCACACCAAGCTCATTAATAACTTCTGCAATAATTAATCAAACTTCGCCAAATTTACACGGAAGTTGCCGTAGTACCAGCCGATGGTGCCTGCAAAACTACATCGAAAACGGTTGAGAATTGACGTCTGAATTGACGTCTAAATGAATAACTTTTAATAATACTCAATCAAAATTCACACCAATCTCATTAATAGCTTTTGCAGTAATTAATCAAACTTCGCCAAATTTACAGGGAAGTTGCCGTAATAACAGCCAATGTTGCCTGCAAAACTACATGGAAAACGGTTGAGAATTGACGTCAGAATTGACGTCTAAATGAATAACTTTTAATAATACTCAATCAAATTTCACACCAAGCTCATTAATAACTTCTGCAATAATTAATCAAACTTCGCCAAGTTTACACGGAAGTTGCCGTAGTACCAGCCGATGGCGCCTACAAAATTACATGGAAAACGGTTGAGAATTGACGTCTGAATTGACGTCTAAATGAATAACTTTTAATAATAGTCAATCAAATTTCACACCAATCTCATTAATAACTTCTGCAATAATTAATCAAACTTCGCCAAATTTACAGGGAAGTTGCCGTAGTACCAGCCGATGGTGCCTGCAAAACTACATCGAAAACGGTTGAGAATTGACGTCTGAATTGACGTCTAAATGAATAACTTTTAATAATACTCAATCAAATTTCACACCAATCTCATTAATAACTTTTGCAGTAATTAATCAAACTTCGACAAATTTACAGGGAATTGCCGTAATAACAGCCAATGTTGCCTGCAAAACTACATGGAAAACAGTTGAGAATTGACGTCTGAATTGACGTCTAAATGAATAACTTTTAATAATACTCAATCAAATTTTACACCAATCTCATTAATAACTTATGCAGTAATTAATCAAACTTCACCAAATTTACAGGGAAGTTGCCGTAATAAAAGGTGATGGCGCCTACAAAATTACATGGAAAACGGTTGAGATTTGACGTCTGAATTGACGTCTAAATGAATAACTTTTAATAATACTCAATCAAATTTCACACCAATCTCATTAATAACTTTTGCAGTAATATATAAATGATAATTAATCAAACTTCGCCAAATTTACAGGGAAGTTGCCGTAATAACAGCCAATGTTGCCTGCAAAACTACATGTAAAACGGTTGAGAATTGACGTCTGAATTGACGTCTAAATGAATAACTTTTAATAATAGTCAATCAAATTTCACACCAAGCTCATTAATAACTTCTGCAATAATTATTCAAACTTCGCCAAATTTACACGGAAGTTGCCGTAGTACCAGCCGATGGTGCCTGCAAAACTACATCGAAAACGGTTGAGAATTGACGTCTGAATTGACGTCTAAATGAATAACTTTTAATAATACTCAATCAAATTTCACACCAATCTCCTTAATAACTTTTGCAGTAATTAATCAAACTTCGCAAAATTTACAGGGAAGCTGTCGTAATAACAGCCAATGTTGCCTGCAAAACTACATGGAAAACGGTTGAGAATTGACGTCAGAATTGACGTCTAAATGAATAACTTTTAATAATACTCAATCAAATTTTACACCAATCTCATTAATAACTTTTGCAGTAATTAAACAAACTTCACCAAATTTACAGGGAAGTTGCCGTAATAAAAGGTGATGGCGCCTACAAAATTACATGGAAAACGGTTGAGATTTGACGTCTGAATTGACGTCTAAATGAATAACTTTTAATAATACTCAATCAAATTTCACACCAATCTCATTAATAACTTTTGCAGTAATATATAAATGATAATTAATCAAACTTCGCCAAATTTACAGGGAAGTTGCCGTAATAACAGCCAATGTTGCCTGCAAAACTACATGTAAAACGGTTGAGAATTGACGTCTGAATTGACGTCTAAATGAATAACTTTTAATAATAGTCAATCAAATTTCACACCAAGCTCATTAATAACTTCTGCAATAAATAATCAAACTTCGCCAAATTTACACGGAAGTTGCCGTAGTACCAGCCGATGGTGCCTGCAAAACTACATCGAAAACGATTGAGAATTGACGTCTGAATTGACGTCTAAATGAATAACTTTTAATAATACTCAATCAAATTTCACACCAATCTCATTAATAACTTTTGCAGTAATTAATCAAACTTCGCCAAATTTACAGGGAAGTTGCCGTAATAACAGCCAATGTTGCCTGCAAAACTACATGGAAAACGGTTGAGAATTGACGTCAGAATTGACGTCTAAATGAATAACTTTTAATAATACTCAATCAAATTTCACACCAATCTCATTAATAACTTTTGCAGTAATTAATCAAACTTCGTCAAATTTACAGGGAAGTTGCCGTAATACCAGGCGATGGTGTCTAAAAAATTACATGGGAAACAGTTGAGAAGTGACGTCTGAATTGACGTTTAAATGAATAACTTTTAATAATACTCAATCAAATTTCACAACAATCTCTTTAATATTTTTTGCAGTAATAAATCAAACTTCGCAAAGTTTACATTAATCAAACTTCGCCAAATTTACAGGGAAGTTGCCGTAATAACAGCCGATGTTGCCTGCAAAACTACATGGAAAATGGTTGAGAATTGACGTCTGAATTGACGTCTAAATGAATAACTTTTGATAATACTCAATCAAATTTCACACCAATCTCATTAATAACTTTTGCAGTAATTAATCAAACTTCGCCAAATTTACAGGGAAGTTTCTGTAATAACAGCCAATGCTGCCTGCAAAACTACATGGAAAACGGTTGAGAATTGACGTCTGAATTGACGTCTAAATGAATAACTTTTAATAATAGTCAATCAAATTTCACACCAAGCTCATTAATAATTTTTTGCAGTAATTAATCAAACTTCGCCAAATTTACAGAAAAGTTGCCGTAATACCAGCCGATGGTGCCTGCAAAACTACATGGAAAACAGTTGAGAATTGACGTCTGAATTGACGTCTAAATGAATAACTTTTAATAATACTCAATCAAATTTTACACCAATCTCATTAATAACTTATGCAGTAATTAATCAAACTTCGCCAAATTTACAGGGAAGTTGCCGTAATAAAAGGTGATGGCGCCTACAAAGTTACATGGAGAACGGATGAGAATTGACGTCTGAATTGACGTCTAAATGAATAACTTTTAATAATACTCAATCAAATTTCACACCAATCTCATTAATAACTTTTGCAGTAATTAATCAAACTTCGTCAAATTTACAGGGAAGTTGCCGTAATACCAGCCGATGGTGTCTGCAAAATTACATGGAAAACAGTTGAGAAGTGACGTCTGAATTGACGTTTAAATGAATAACTTTTAATAATACTCAATCAAATTTCACAACAATCTCTTTAATAATTTTTGCAGTAATAAATCAAACTTCGCAAAGTTTACATTAATCAAACTTCGCCAAATTTACAGGGAAGTTGCCGTAATAACAGCCGATGTTGCCTGCAAAACTACATGGAATATGGTTGAGAATTGACGTCTGAATTGACGTCTAAATGAATAACTTTTGATAATACTCAATCAAATTTCACACCAATCTCATTAATAACTTTTGCAGTAATTAATCAAACTTCGCCAAATTTACAGGGAAGTTGCTGTAATAACAGCCAATGTTGCCTGCAAAACTACATGGAAAACGGTTGAGAATTGACGTCTGAATTGTGTCTAAATGAATAACTTTTAATAATAGTCAATCAAATTTCACACCAAGCTCATTAATAACTTCTGCAATAATTAATCAAACTTCGCCAAATTTTCACGGAAGTTGCCATAGTACCAGCCGATGGTGCCTGTAAAACTACATCGAAAACAGTTGAGAATTGACGTCTGAATTGACGTCTAAATGAATAACTTTTAATAATACTCAATCAAAGTTTACACCAATCTCATTAATAACTTATGCAGTAATTAATCAAACTTCACCAAATTTACAGGGAAGTTGCCGTAATAAAAGATGATGGCGCCTACAAAATTACATGGAAAACGGTTGAGATTTGACGTCTGAATTGACGTCTAAATGAATAACTTTTAATAATACTCAATTAAATTTCACACCAATCTCATTATTAACTTTTGCAGTAATATATAAATGATAATTAATCAAACTTCGCCAAATTTACAGGGAAGTTGCCGTAATAACAGCCAATGTTGCCTGCAAAACTACATGGAAAACGGTTGAGAATTGACGTCTGAATTGACGTCTAAATGAATAACTTTTAATAATAGTCAATCAAATTTCACACCAAGCTCATTAATAACTTCTGCAATAATTAATCAAACTTCGCCAAATTTACACGGAAGTTGCCGTAGTACCAGCCGATGGTGCCTGCAAAACTACATCGATAACGGTTGAGAATTGACGTCTGAATTGACGTCTAAATAAATAACTTTTAATAATACTCAATCAACTTTCACACCAATCTCATTAATAACTTTTGCAGTAATTAATCAAACTTCGCCAAATTTACACGGAAGTTGCCGTAATAACAGCCAATGTTGCCTGCAAAACTACATGGAAAACGGTTGAGAATTGACGTCAGAATTGACGTCTAAATGAAAAACTTTTAATAATATTCAATCAAATTTCACACCAAGCTCATTAATAACTTCTGCAATAATTAATCAAACTTCGCCAAATTTACACGGAAGTTGCCGTAGTACCAGCCGATGGCGCCTACAAAATTACATGGAAAACGGTTGAGAATTGACGTCTGAATTGACGTCTAAATGAATAACTTTTAATAATAGTCAATCAAATTTCACACCAAGCTCATTAATAACTTGTGCAATAATTAATCAAACTTCGCCAAATTTACACGGAAGTTGCCGTAGTACCAGCCAATGTTGCCTGCAAAACTACATGGAAAACGGTTGAGAATTGACGTCTGAATTGACGTCTAAATGAATAACTTTTAATAATACTCAATCAAATTTCACACCAATCTCATTAATAACTTTTGCAGTAATTAATCAAACTTCGTCAAATTTACAGGGAAGTTGCCGTAATACCAGCCGATGGTGTCTGCAAAATTACATGGAAAACAGTTGAGAAGTGACGTCTGAATTGACGTTTAAATGAATAACTTTTAATAATACTCAATCAAATTTCACAACAATCTCTTTAATAATTTTTGCAGTAATAAATCAAACTTCGCAAAGTTTACATTAATCAAACTTCGCCAAATTTACAGGGAAGTTGCCGTAATAACAGCCGATGTTGCCTGCAAAACTACATGGAATATGGCTGAGAATTGACGTCTGAATTGACGTCTAAATGAATAACTTTTGATAATACTCAATCAAATTTCACACCAATCTCATTAATAACTTTTGCAGTAATTAATCAAACTTCGCCAAATTTACAGGGAAGTTGCTGTAATAACAGCCAATGTTGCCTGCAAAACTACATGGAAAACGGTTGAGAATTGACGTCTGAATTGACGTCTAAATGAATAACTTTTAATAATAGTCAATCAAATTTCACACCACGCTCATTAATAACTTCTGCAATAATTAATCAAACTTCGCCAAATTTTCACGGAAGTTGCCGTAGTACCAGCCGATGGTGCCTGTAAAACTACATCGAAAACAGTTGAGAATTGACGTCTGAATTGACGTCTAAATGAATAACTTTTAATAATACTCAATCAAATTTTACACCAATCTCATTAATAACTTATGCAGTAATTAATCAAACTTCACCAAATTTACAGGGAAGTTGCCGTAATTAAAGATGATGGCGCCTACAAAATTACATGGAAAACGGATGAGATTTGACGTCTGAATTGACGTCTAAATGAATAACTTTTAATAATACTCAATTAAATTTCACACCAATCGCATTAATAACTTTTGCAGTAATATATAAATGATAATTAATCAAACTTCGCCAAATTTACAGGGAAGTTGCCGTAATAACAGCCAATGTTGCCTGCAAAACTACATGGAAAACGGTTGAGAATTGACGTCAGAATTGACGTCTAAATGAATAACTTTTAATAATATTCAATCAAATTTCACACCAAGCTCATTAATAACTTCTGCAATAATTAATCAAACTTCGCCAAATTTACACGGAAGTTGCCGTAGTACCAGCCGATGGCGCCTACAAAATTACATGGAAAACGGTTGAGAATTGACGTCTGAATTGACGTCTAAATGAATAACTTTTAATAATAGTCAATCAAATTTCACACCAAGCTCATTAATAACTTGTGCAATAATTAATCAAACTTCGCCAAATTTACACGGAAGTTGCCGTAGTACCAGCCAATGTTGCCTGCAAAACTACATGGAAAACGGTTGAGAATTGACGTCTGAATTGACGTCTAAATGAATAACTTTTAATAATACTCAATCAAATTTCACACCAATCTCATTAATAACTTTTGCAGTAATTAATCAAACTTCGTCAAATTTACAGGGAAGTTGCCGTAATACCAGCCGATGGTGTCTGCAAAATTACATGGAAAACAGTTGAGAAGTGACGTCTGAATTGACGTTTAAATGAATAACTTTTAATAATACTCAATCAAATTTCACAACAATCTCTTTAATAATTTTTGCAGTAATAAATCAAACTTCGCAAAGTTTACATTAATCAAACTTCGCCAAATTTACAGGGAAGTTGCCGTAATAACAGCCGATGTTGCCTGCAAAATTACATGGAATATGGCTGAGAATTGACGTCTGAATTGACGTCTAAATGAATAACTTTTGATAATACTCAATCAAATTTCACACCAATCTCATTAATAACTTTTGCAGTAATTAATCAAACTTCGCCAAATTTACAGGGAAGTTGCTGTAATAACAGCCAATGTTGCCTGCAAAACTACATGGAAAACGGTTGAGAATTGACGTCTGAATTGACGTCTAAATGAATAACTTTTAATAATAGTCAATCAAATTTCACACCACGCTCATTAATAACTTCTGCAATAATTAATCAAACTTCGCCAAATTTTCACGGAAGTTGCCGTAGTACCAGCCGATGGTGCCTGTAAAACTACATCGAAAACAGTTGAGAATTGACGTCTGAATTGACGTCTAAATGAATAACTTTTAATAATACTCAATCAAATTTTACACCAATCTCATTAATAACTTATGCAGTAATTAATCAAACTTCACCAAATTTACAGGGAAGTTGCCGTAATAAAAGATGATGGCGCCTACAAAATTACATGGAAAACGGATGAGATTTGACGTCTGAATTGACGTCTAAATGAATAACTTTTAATAATACTCAATTAAATTTCACACCAATCGCATTAATAACTTTTGCAGTAATATATAAATGATAATTAATCAAACTTCGCCAAATTTACAGGGAAGTTGCCGTAATAACAGCCAATGTTGCCTGCAAAACTACATGGAAAACGGTTGAGAATTGACGTCAGAATTGACGTCTAAATGAATAACTTTTAATAATATTCAATCAAATTTCACACCAAGCTCATTAATAACTTCTGCAATAATTAATCAAACTTCGCCAAATTTACACGGAAGTTGCCGTAGTACCAGCCGATGGCGCCTACAAAATTACATGGAAAACGGTTGAGAATTGACGTCTGAATTGACGTCTAAATGAATAACTTTTAATAATAGTCAATCAAATTTCACACCAAGCTCATTAATAACTTGTGCAATAATTAATCAAACTTCGCCAAATTTACACGGAAGTTGCCGTAGTACCAGCCAATGTTGCCTGCAAAACTACATGGAAAACGGTTGAGAATTGACGTCTGAATTGACGTCTAAATGAATAACTTTTAATAATACTCAATCAAATTTCACACCAATCTCATTAATAACTTTTGCAGTAATTAATCAAACTTCGTCAAATTTACAGGGAAGTTGCCGTAATACCAGCCGATGGTGTCTGCAAAATTACATGGAAAACAGTTGAGAAGTGACGTCTGAATTGACGTTTAAATGAATAACTTTTAATAATACTCAATCAAATTTCACAACAATCTCTTTAATAATTTTTGCAGTAATAAATCAAACTTCGCAAAGTTTACATTAATCAAACTTCGCCAAATTTACAGGGAAGTTGCCGTAATAACAGCCGATGTTGCCTGCAAAACTACATGGAATATGGCTGAGAATTGACGTCTGAATTGACGTCTAAATGAATAACTTTTGATAATACTCAATCAAATTTCACACCAATCTCATTAATAACTTTTGCAGTAATTAATCAAACTTCGCCAAATTTACAGGGAAGTTGCTGTAATAACAGCCAATGTTGCCTGCAAAACTACATGGAAAACGGTTGAGAATTGACGTCTGAATTGACGTCTAAATGAATAACTTTTAATAATAGTCAATCAAATTTCACACCACGCTCATTAATAACTTCTGCAATAATTAATCAAACTTCGCCAAATTTTCACGGAAGTTGCCGTAGTACCAGCTGATGGTGCCTGTAAAACTACATCGAAAACAGTTGAGAATTGACGTCTGAATTGACGTCTAAATGAATAACTTTTAATAATACTCAATCAAATTTTACACCAATCTCATTAATAACTTATGCAGTAATTAATCAAACTTCACCAAATTTACAGGGAAGTTGCCGTAATAAAAGATGATGGCGCCTACAAAATTACATGGAAAACGGATGAGATTTGACGTCTGAATTGACGTCTAAATGAATAACTTTTAATAATACTCAATTAAATTTCACACCAATCGCATTAATAACTTTTGCAGTAATATATAAATGATAATTAATCAAACTTCGCCAAATTTACAGGGAAGTTGCCGTAATAACAGCCAATGTTGCCTGCAAAACTACATGGAAAACGGTTGAGAATTGACGTCTGAATTGACGTCTAAATAAATAACTTTTAATAATAGTCAATCAAATTTTACACCAATCTCATTAATAACTTATGCAGTAATTAATCAAACTTCGCCAAATTTACAGGAAAGTTGCCGTAATACCAGCCGATGGTGCCTGCAAAACTACATGGAAAACAGTTGAGAATTGACGTCTGAATTGACGTCTAAATGAATAACTTTTAATAATAGTCAATCAAATTTCACACCACGCTCATTAATAACTTCTGCAATAATTAATCAAACTTCGCCAAATTTTCACGGAAGTTGCCGTAGTACCAGCCGATGGTGCCTGTAAAACTACATCGAAAACAGTTGAGAATTGACGTCTGAATTGACGTCTAAATGAATAACTTTTAATATTACTCAATCAAATTTTACACCAATCTCATTAATAACTTATGCAGTAATTAATCAAACTTCACCAAATTTACAGGGAAGTTGCCGTAATAAAAGATGATGGCGCCTACAAAATTACATGGAAAACGGTTGAGATTTGACGTCTGAATTGACGTCTAAATGAATAACTTTTAATAATACTCAATTAAATTTCACACCAATCTCATTAATAACTTTTGCAGTAATATATAAATGATAATTAATCAAACTTCGCCAAATTTACAGGGAAGTTGCCGTAATAACAGCCAATGTTGCCTGCAAAACTACATGGAAAACGGTTGAGAATTGACGTCTGAATTGACGTCTAAATAAATAACTTTTAATAATACTCAATCAAATTTTACACCAATCTCATTAATAACTTATGCAGTAATTAATCAAACTTCGCCAAATTTACAGGAAAGTTGCCGTAATAACAGCCAATGTTGCCTGCAAAACTACATGGAAAACGGTTGAGAATTGACGTCAGAATTGACGTCTAAATGAATAACTTTTAATAATACTCAATCAAATTTCACACCAATCTCATTAATAACTTTTGCAGTAATTAATCAAACTTCGTCAAATTTACAGGGAAGTTGCCGTAATACCAGGCGATGGTGTCTAAAAAATTACATGGAAAACAGTTGAGAAGTGACGTCTGAATTGACGTTTAAATGAATAACTTTTAATAATACTCAATCAAATTTCACAACAATCTCTTTAATAATTTTTGCAGTAATAAATCAAACTTCGCAAAGTTTACATTAATCAAACTTCGCCAAATTTACAGGGAAGTTGCCGTAATACCAGCCGGTGATGCCTGCAAAATTACATGGAAAACGGTTGAGAATTGACGTCTGAATTGACGTCTAAATGAATAACTTTTAATAATACTCAATCAAATTTTACACGAATCTCATTAATAACTTTTGCAGTAATTAATCAAACTTCGCCAAATTTACAGGGCAGTTGCCGTAATACCAGCCGATGGTGCCTGCAAAACTACATAGGAAACAGTTTAGAATTGACGTCTGAATTGACATCTAAATGAATAACTTTTAATAATACTCAATCAAATTTTACACCAATCTCATTAATAATTTTTGCAGTAATTATTCAAACTTCGCCAAATTTACAGGGAAGTTGCCGTAATACCAGCCGATGGTGCCTGCAAAACTACATGGAAAACAGTTGAGAATTGACGTCTAAATTGACGTCTAAATGAATAACTTTTAATAATACTCAATCAATTTTACACCAATCTCATTATTAACTTATGCAGTAATTAATCAAACTTCGACAAATTTACAGGGAAGTCGCCGTAATAACAGTCAATGCTGCCTGCAAAACTGCATGAAAAACGGTTTAGAATTGACGTCTGAATTGACGTCTAAATGAGTAACTTTTAATAATACTCAATCAAATCTCACACCAATCTCATTAATAACTTTTGCAGTAATTAATCACAGTTCGCCGAATTTACAGGGCAGTTGCCGTAATACCAGCCGATGGTGCCTGCAAAACTACATAGGAAACAGTTTAGAATTGACGTCTGAATTGACGTCTAAATGAATAACTTTTAATAATACTCAATCAAATTTTACACCAATCTCATTAATAATTTTTGCAGTAATTATTCAAACTTCGTCAAATTTACAGGGAAGTTGCCGTAATACCAGCCGATGGTGTCTGCAAAATTACATGGAAAACAGTTGAGAAGTGACGTCTGAATTGACGTTTAAATGAATAACTTTTAATAATACTCAATCAAATTTCACAACAATCTCTTTAATAATTTTTGCAGTAATAAATCAAATTTCGCAAAGTTTACATTAATCAAACTTCGCCAAATTTACAGGGAAGTTGCCGTAATAACAGCCGATGTTGCCTGCAAAACTACATGGAAAATGGTTGAGAATTGACGTCTGAATTGACGTCTAAATGAATAACTTTTGATAATACTCAATCAAATTTCACACCAATCTCATTAATAACTTTTGCAGTAATTAATCAAACTTCGCCAAATTTACAGGGAAGTTGCTGTAATAACAGCCAATGTTGCTTGCAAAACTACATGGAAAACGGTTGAGAATTGACGTCTGAATTGACGTCTAAATGAATAACTTTTAATAATAGTCAATCAAATTTCACACCAAGATCATTAATAACTTCTGCAATAATTAATCAAACTTCGCCAAATTTTCACGGAAGTTGCCGTAGTACCAGCCGATGGTGCCTGCAAAACTACATCGAAAACAGTTGAGAATTGACGTCTGAATTGACGTCTAAATGAATAACTTTTAATAATACTCAATCAAATTTTACACCAATCTCATTAATAACTTATGCAGTAGTCAATCAAACTTCGCCAAATTTACAGGGAGGTTGCCGTAATAAAAGGTGATGGCGCCTACAAAATTACATGGAGAACGGTTGAGAATTGACGTCTGAATTGACGTCTAAATGAATAACTTTTAATAATACTCAATCAAATTTCACACCAATCTCATTAATAACTTTTGCAATAATTAATCAAACTTCGCCAAATTTACAGGGAAGTTGCCGTAATAACAGCCAATGTTGCCTGCAAAACTACATGGAAAACGGTTGAGAATTGACGTCTGAATTGATGTCTAAATGAATAACTTTTAATAATAGTCAATCAAATTTCACACCAAGCTCATTAATAACTTCTGCAATAATTAATCAAACTTCGCCAAATTTACAGGGCAGTTGCCGTAATACCAGCCGATGGTGCCTGCAAAACTACATAGGAAACAGTTTAGAATTGACGTCTGAATTGACGTCTAAATGAATAACTTTTAATAATACTCAATCAAATTTTACACCAATCTCATTAATAATTTTTGCAGTAATTATTCAAACTTCGCCAAATTTACAGGGAAGTTGCCGTAATACCAGCCGATGGTGCCTGCAAAACTACATGGAAAACAGTTGAGAATTGACGTCTGAATTGACGTCTAAATGAATAACTTTTAATAATACTCAATCAATTTTACACCAATCTCATTATTAACTTATGCAGTAATTAATCAAACTTCGACAAATTTACAGGGAAGTCGCCGTAATAACAGCCAATGTTGCCTGCAAAACTACATGGAAAACGGTTGAGAATTGACGTCTGAATTGACGTCTAAATGAGTAACTTTTAATAATACTCAATCAAATCTCACACCAATCTCATTAATAACTTTTGCAGTAATTAATCACAGTTCGCCGAATTTACAGGGCAGTTGCCGTAATACAAGCCGATGATGCCTGCAAAATTACATGGAAAACGGTTGAGAATTGACGTCTGAATTGACGTCTAAATGAATAACTTTTAATAATACTCAATCAAATTTTACACGAATCTCATTAATAACTTTTGCAGTAATTAATCAAACTTTGCCAAATTTACAGGGCAGTTGCCGTAATACCAGCCGATGGTGCCTGCAAAACTACATAGGAAACAGTTTAGAATTGACGTCTGAATTGACGTCTAAATGAATAACTTTTAATAATACTCAATCAAATTTTACACCAATCTCATTAATAATTTTTGCAGTAATTATTCAAACTTCGCCAAATTTACAGGGAAGTTGCCGTAATACCAGCCGATGGTGCCTGCAAAACTACATGGAAAACAGTTGAGAATTGACGTCTAAATTGACGTCTAAATGAATAACTTTTAATAATACTCAATCAATTTTACACCAATCTCATTATTAACTTATGCAGTAATTAATCAAACTTCGACAAATTTACAGGGAAGTCGCCGTAATAACAGTCAATGCTGCCTGCAAAACTGCATGAAAAACGGTTTAGAATTGACGTCTGAATTGACGTCTAAATGAGTAACTTTTAATAATACTCAATCAAATCTCACACCAATCTCATTAATAACTTTTGCAGTAATTAATCACAGTTCGCCGAATTTACAGGGCAGTTGCCGTAACACCAGCCGATGGTGCCTGCAAAACTACATAGGAAACAGTTTAGAATTGACGTCTGAATTGACGTCTAAATGAATAACTTTTAATAATACTCAATCAAATTTTACACCAATCTCATTAATAATTTTTGCAGTAATTATTCAAACTTCGCCAAATTTACAGGGAAGTTGCCGTAATACCAGCCGATGGTGCCTGCAAAACTACATGGAAAACAGTTGAGAATTGACGTCTAAATTGACGTCTAAATGAATAACTTTTAATAATACTCAATCAATTTTACACCAATCTCATTATTAACTTAAGCAGTAATTAATCAAACTTCGACAAATTTACAGGGAAGTCGCCGTAATAACAGTCAATGTTGCCTGCAAAACTGCATGAAAAACGGTTTAGAATTGACGTCTGAATTGACGTCTAAATGAATAACTTTTAATAATACTCAATCAAATCTCACACCAATCTCATTAATAACTTTTGCAGTAATTAATCACAGTTCGCCGAATTTACAGGGCAGTTGCCGTAATACCAGCCGATGGTGCCTGCAAAATTACATGGAAAACGGTTCAGAATTGACGTCTGAATTGACGTCTAAATGAATAACTTTTAATAATAGTCAATCAAATTTCACACCAAGCTCATTAATAACTTCTGCAATAAATAATCAAACTTCGCCAAATTTTCACGGAAGTTGCCGTAGTACCAGCCGATGGTGCCTGCAAAACTACATCGAAAACGGTTGAGAATTGACGTCTGAATTGACGTCTAAATGAATAACTTTTAATAATACTCAATCAAATTTCACACCAATCTCATTAATAACTTTTGCAGTAATTAATCACAGTTCGCCGAATTTACAGGGCAGTTGCCGTAATACAAGCCGATGGTGCCTGCAAAACTACATAGGAAACAGTTTAGAATTGACGTCTGAATTGAAGTCTAAATGAATAACTTTTAATAATACTCAATCAAATTTTACACCAATCTCATTAATAATTTTTGCAGTAATTATTCAAACTTCGCCAAATTTACAGGGAAGTTGCCGTAATACCAGCCGATGGTGCCTGCAAAACTACATGGAAAACAGTTGAGAATTGACGTCTAAATTGACGTCTAAATGAATAACTTTTAATAATACTCAATCAATTTTACACCAATCTCATTATTAACTTATGCAGTAATTAATCAAACTTCGACAAATTTACAGGGAAGTCGCCGTAATAACAGTCAATGTTGCCTGCAAAACTGCATGAAAAACGGTTTAGAATTGACGTCTGAATTGACGTCTAAATGAGTAACTTTTAATAATACTCAATCAAATCTCACACCAATCTCATTAATAATTTTAGCAGTAATTAATCACAGTTCGCCGAATTTACAGGGCAGTTGCCGTAATACCAGCCGATGGTGCCTGCAAAATTACATGGAAAACGGTTCAGAATTGACGTCTGAATTGACGTCTAAATGAATAACTTTTAATAATAGTCAATCAAATTTCACACCAAGCTCATTAATAACTTCTTCAATAATTAATCAAACTTCGCCAAATTTTCACGGAAGTTGCCGTAGTACCAGCCGATGGTGCCTGCAAAACTACATCGAAAACGGTTGAGAATTGACGTCTGAATTGACGTCGAAATGAATAACTTTTAATAATACTCAATCAAATTTCACACCAATCTCATTAATAACTTTTGCAGTAATTAATCAAACTTCGCCAAATTTACAGGGAAGTTGCCGTAATAACAGCCAATGTTGCCAGCAAAACTACATGGAAAACGGTTGAGAATTGACGTCTGAATTGACGTCTAAATGAATAACTTTTAATAATACTCAATCAAATTTTACACCAATCTCATTAATAACTTTTGCAGTAATTAATCAAACTTCGCCAAATTTACAGGGAAGTTGCCGTAATAACAGCCAATGTTGCCTGCAAAACTACATAGGAAACAGTTAAGAATTGACGTCTGAATTGACGGCTAAATGAATAACTTTTAATAATAGTCAATCAAATTTCACACCAAGCTCATTAATAATTTTTGCAGTAATTAATCAAACTTCGCCAAATTTACAGGGAAGTTGCCGTAATACCAGCCGATGGTGCCTGCAAAACTACATGGAAAACAGTTAAGAATTGACGTCTGAATTGACGTCTAAATGAATAACTTTTAATAATACTCAATAAAATTTTACACCAATCTCATTAATAACTTTTGCAGTAATTAATCAAACTTCGCCAAATTTACAGGGAAGTTGCTGTAATAACAGCCAATGTTGCCTGCAAAACTACATGGCAAACGGTTGAGAATTGACGTCTGAATTGACGTCTAAATGAATAAATTTAAATAATACTCAATCAAATTTCACACCAATCTCATTAATAACTTTTGCAGTAATTAATTAAACTTCGCCAAATTTGCAGGGAAGTTGCCGTAATAACAGCCAATGTTGCCTGCAAAACTACATGGAAAACGGTTGAGAATTGACGTCTGAATTGACGTCTAAATGAATAACTTTTAATAATAGTCAATCAAATTTCACACCAAGCTCATTAATAATTTTTGCAGTAATTAATCAAACTTCGCCAAATTTACAGGGAAGTTGCCGTAATACCAGCCGATGGTGCCTGCAAAACTACATGGAAAACAGTTAAGAATTGACGTCTGAATTGACGTCTAAATGAATAACTTTTAATAATACTCAATCAAATTTCACACCAATCTCATTAATAACTTTTGCAGTGATTAATCAAACTTCGCCAAATTTACAGGGAAGTTGCCGTAATACCAGCCAATGTTGCCTGCAAAACTACATGGAAAACGGTTGAGAATTGACGTCTGAATTGACGTCTAAATGAATAACTTTTAATAATACTCAATCAAATTTCACACCAATCTCATTAATAACTTTTGCAGTAATTAATCAAACTTCGCCAAATTTACAGGGAAGTTGCCGTAATAACAGCCAATGTTGCCTGCAAAACTACATGGAAAACGGTTGAGAATTGACGTCTGAATTGACGTCTAAATGAATAACTTTTAATAATTGTCAATCAAATTTCACACCAAGCTCATTAATAATTTTTGCAGTAATTAATCAAACTTCGCCAAATTTACAGGGAAGTTGCCGTAATAACAGCCAATGTTGCCTGCAAAACTACATGGAAAACAGTTAAGAATTGACGTCTGAATTGACGTCTAAATGAATAGCTTTTAATAATACTCAATCAAATTTTACACCAATCTCATTATTAACTTTTGCAGTAATTAATCAAACTTCGCCAAATGTACAGGGAAGTTGCCGTAATACCAGCCGATGGTGCCTGCAAAACTACATGGAAAACGGTTGAGAATTGACGTCTGAATTGACGTCTAAATGAATAACTTTTAATAATAGTCAATCAAATTTCACACCAAGCTCATTAATAACTTATGCAGTAATTATTCAAACTTTGCCAAATTTACAGGGGAGTTGCCGTAATAAAAGGTGATGGCGCCTACAAAATTACATGGAAAACGATTGAGAATTGACGTCTGAATTGACGTCTAAATGAATAACTTTTAATAATACTCAATCAAATTTTACACCAATCTCATTAATAACTTTTGCAGTAATTAATCAAACTTCGCCAAATTTACAGGGAAGTTGCTGTAATAACAGCCAATGTTGCCTGCAAAACTACATGGAAAACGGTTGAGAATTGACGTCTGAATTGACGTCTAAATGAATAACTTTTAATAATACTCAATCAAATTTCAAACCAATCTCATTAATAACTTTTGCAGTAATTAATCGAACTTCGCCAAATTTACAGGGAAGTTGCCGTAATAACAGCCAATGTTGCCTGCAAAACTACATAGGAAACAGTTAAGAATTGACGTCTGAATTGACGGCTAAATGAATAACTTTTAATAATAGTCAATCAAATTTCACACCAAGCTCATTAATAATTTTTGCAGTAATTAATCAAACTTCGCCAAATTTACAGGGAAGTTGCCGTAATACCAGCCGATGGTGCCTGCAAAACTACATGGAAAACAGTTAAGAATTGACGTCTGAATTGACGTCTAAATGAATAACTTTTAATAATACTCAATAAAATTTTACACCAATCTCATTAATAACTTTTGCAGTAATTAATAAAACTTCGCCAAATTTACAGGGAAGTTGCTGTAATAACAGCCAATGTTGCCTGCAAAACTACATGGCAAACGGTTGAGAATTGACGTCTGAATTGACGTCTAAATGAATAAATTTAAATAATTCTCAATCAAATTTCACACCAATCTCATTAATAACTTTTGCAGTAATTAATTAAACTTCGCCAAATTTGCAGGGAAGTTGCCGTAATAACAGCCAATGTTGCCTGCAAAACTACATGGAAAACGGTTGAGAATTGACGTCTGAATTGACGTCTAAATGAATAACTTTTAATAATAGTCAATCAAATTTCACACCAAGCTCATTAATAATTTTTGCAGTAATTAATCAAACTTCGCCAAATTTACAGGGAAGTTGCCGTAATACCAGCCGATGGTGCCTGCAAAACTACATGGAAAACAGTTAAGAATTGACGTCTGAATTGACGTCTAAATGAATAACTTTTAATAATACTCAATCAAATTTCACACCAATCTCATTAATAACTTTTGCAGTGATTAATCAAACTTCGCCAAATTTACAGGGAAGTTGCCGTAATACCAGCCAATGTTGCCTGCAAAGCTACATGGAAAACGGTTGAGAATTGACGTCTGAATTGACGTCTAAATGAATAACTTTTAATAATACCCAATCAAATTTCACACCAATCTCATTAATAACTTTTGCAGTAATTAATCAAACTTCGCCAAATTTACAGGGAAGTTGCCGTAATAACAGCCAATGTTGCCTGCAAAACTACATGGAAAACGGTTGAGAATTGACGTCTGAATTGACGTCTAAATGAATAACTTTTAATAATTGTCAATCAAATTTCACACCAAGCTCATTAATAATTTTTGCAGTAATTAATCAAACTTCGCCAAATTTACAGGGAAGTTGCCGTAATACCAGCCGATGGTGGCTGCAAAACTACATGGAAAACAGTTAAGAATTGACGTCTGAATTGACGTCTAAATGAATAGCTTTTAATAATACTTAATCAAATTTTACACCAATCTCATTATTAACTTTTGCAGTAATTAATCAAACTTCGCCAAATTTACAGGGAAGTTGCCGTAATACCAGCCGATGGTGCCTGCAAAACTGCATGGAAAACGGTTGAGAATTGACGTCTGAATTGACGTCTAAATGAATAACTTTTAATAATAGTCAATCAAATTTCACACCAAGCTCATTAATAACTTATGCAGTAATTAATCAAACTTTGCCAAATTTACAGGGGAGTTGCCGTAATAAAAGGTGATGGCGCCTACAAAATTACATGGAAAACGATTGAGAATTGACGTCTGAATTGACGTCTAAATGAATAACTTTTAATAATACTCAATCAAATTTTACACCAATCTCATTATTAACTTTTGCAGTAAATAATCAAACTTCGCCAAATTTACAGGGAAGTTGCTGTAATAACAGCCAATGTTGCCTGCAAAACTACATGGCAAACGGTTGAGAATTGACGTCTGAATTGACGTCTAAATAAATAAATTTTAATAATACTGAATCAAATTTCACACCAATCTCATTAATAACTTTTGCAGTAAATAATCAAACTTCGCCAAATTTACAGGGAAGTTGCTGTAATAACAGCCAATGTTGCCTGCAAAACTACATGGCAAACGGTTGAGAATTGACGTCTGAATTGACGTCTAAATGAATAAATTTTAATAATGCTCAATCAAATTTCACACCAAGCTCATTAATAACTTATGCAGTAATTAATCAAACTTTGCCAAATTTACAGGGAAGTTGCCGTAATAAAAGGTGATGGCGCCTACAAAATTACATGGAAAACGATTCAGAATTGACGTCTGAATTGACGTCTAAATGAATAACTTTTAATAATACTCAATCAAATTTCACACCAATCTCATTAATAACTTTTGCAGTAATTAATCAAACATCGCCAAATTTACAGGGAAGTTGCCGTAATAACAGCCAATGTTGCCTGCAAAACTACATGGAAAACAGTTAAGAATTGACGTCTGAATTGACGTCTAAATGAATAACTTTTAATAATACTCAATCAAATTTTACACCAATGTCATTAATAACTTTTGCAGTAATTAATCAAACTTCGCTAAATTTACAGGGAAGTTGCCGTAATAACAGCCAATGTTGCCTGCAAAACTACATGGAAAACGGTTGAGAATTGACGTCTGAATTGACGTCTAAATGAATAACTTTTAATAATACTCAATCAAATTTCAAACCAATCTCATTAATAACTTTTGCAGTAATTAATCGAACTTCGCCAAATTTACAGGGAAGTTGCCGTAATAACAGCCAATGTTGCCTGCAAAACTACATAGGAAACAGTTAAGAATTGACGTCTGAATTGACGTCTAAATGAATAACTTTTAATAATAGTCAATCAAATTTCACACCAAGCTCATTAATAATTTTTGCAGTAATTAATCAAACTTCGCCAAATTTACAGGGAAGTTGCCGTAATACCAGCCGATGGTGCCTGCAAAACTACATGGAAAACAGTTAAGAATTGACGTCTGAATTGACGTCTAAATGAATAACTTTTAATAATACTCAATAAAATTTTACACCAATCTCATTAATAACTTTTGCAGTAATTAATCAAACTTCGCCAAATTTACAGGGAAGTTGCTGTAATAACAGCCAATGTTGCCTGCAAAACTACATGGCAAACGGTTGAGAATTGACGTCTGAATTGACGTCTAAATGAATAAATTTAAATAATACTCAATCAAATTTCACACCAATCTCATTAATAACTTTTGCAGTAATTAATTAAACTTCGCCAAATTTGCAGGGAAGTTGCCGTAATAACAGCCAATGTTGCCTGCAAAACTACATGGAAAACGGTTGAGAATTGACGTCTGCATTGACGTCTAAATGAATAACTTTTAATAATAGTCAATCAAATTTCACACCAAGCTCATTAATAATTTTTGCAGTAATTAATCAAACTTCGCCAAATTTACAGGGAAGTTGCCGTAATACCAGCCGATGGTGCCTGCAAAACTACATGGAAAACAGTTAAGAATTGACGTCTGAATTGACGTCTAAATGAATAACTTTTAATAATACTCAATCAAATTTCACACCAATCTCATTAATAACTTTTGCAGTGATTAATTAAACTTCGCCGAATTTACAGGGAAGTTGCCGTAATACCAGCCAATGTTGCCTGCAAAACTACATGGAAAACGGTTGAGAATTGACGTCTGAATTGACGTCTAAATGAATAACTTTTAATAATACCCAATCAAATTTCACACCAATCTCATTAATAACTTTTGCAGTAATTAATCAAACTTCGCCAAATTTACAGGGAAGTTGCCGTAATAACAGCCAATGTTGCCTGCAAAACTACATGGAAAACGGTTGAGAATTGACGTCTGAATTGACGTCTAAATGAATAACTTTTAATAATTGTCAATCAAATTTCACACCAAGCTCATTAATAATTTTTGCAGTAATTAATCAAACTTCGCCAAATTTACAGGGAAGTTGCCGTAATACCAGCCGATGGTGGCTGCAAAACTACATGGAAAACAGTTAAGAATTGACGTCTGAATTGACGTCTAAATGAATAGCTTTTAATAATACTCAATCAAATTTTACACCAATCTCATTATTAACTTTTGCAGTAATTAATCAAACTTCGCCAAATTTACAGGGAAGTTGCCGTAATACCAGCCGATGGTGCCTGCAAAACTACATGGAAAACGGTTGAGAATTGACGTCTGAATTGACGTCTAAATGAATAACTTTTAATAATAGTCAATCAAATTTCACACCAAGCTCATTAATAACTTATGCAGTAATTAATCAAACTTTGCCAAATTTACAGGGGAGTTGCCGTAATAAAAGGTGATGGCGCCTACAAAATTACATGGAAAACGATTGAGAATTGACGTCTGAATTGACGTCTAAATGAATAACTTTTAATAATACTCAATCAAATTTTACACCAATCTCATTAATAACTTTTGCAGTAAATAATCAAACTTCGCCAAATTTACAGGGAAGTTGCTGTAATAACAGCCAATGTTGCCTGCAAAACTACATGGCAAACGGTTGAGAGTTGACGTCTGAATTGACGTCTAAATGAATAAATTTTAATAATACTCAATCAAATTTCACACCAATCTCATTAATAACTTTTGCAGTAAATAATCAAACTTCGCCAAATTTACAGGGAAGTTGCTGTAATAACAGCCAATGTTGCCTGCAAAACTACATGGCAAACGGTTGAGAATTGACGTCTGAATTTACGTCTAAATGAATAAATTTTAATAATGCTCAATCAAATTTCACACCAAGCTCATTAATAACTTATGCAGTAATTAATCAAACTTTGCCAAATTTACAGGGAAGTTGCCGTAATAAAAGGTGATGGCGCCTACAAAATTACATGGAAAACGATTCAGAATTGACGTCTGAATTGACGTCTAAATGAATAACTTTTAATAATACTCAATCAAATTTCACACCAATCTCATTAATAACTTTTGCAGTAATTAATCAAACATCGCCAAATTTACAGGGAAGTTGCCGTAATAACAGCCAATGTTGCCTGCAAAACTACATGGAAAACAGTTAAGAATTGACGTCTGAATTGACGTCTAAATGAATAACTTTTAATAATACTCAATCAAATTTTACACCAATGTCATTAATAACTTTTGCAGTAATTAATCAAACTTCGCTAAATTTACAGGGAAGTTGCCGTAATAACAGCCAATGTTGCCTGCAAAACTACATGGAAAACGGTTGAGAATTGACGTCTGAATTGACGTCTAAATGAATAACTTTTAATAATTGTCAATCAAATTTCACACCAAGCTCATTAATAATTTTTGCAGTAATTAATCAAACTTCGCCAAATTTACAGGGAAGTTGCCGTAATACCAGCCGATGGTGGCTGCAAAACTACATGGAAAACAGTTGAGAATTGACGTCTGAATTGACGTCTAAATGAATAGCTTTTAATAATACTCAATCTAGTTTTACACCAATCTCATTATTAACTTTTGCAGTAATTAATCAAACTTCGCCAAATTTACAGGGAAGTTGCCGTAATACCAGCCGATGGTGCCTGCAAAACTACATGGAAAACGGTTGAGAATTGACGTCTGAATTGACGTCTAAATGAATAACTTTTAATAATAGTCAATCAAATTTCACACCAAGCTCATTAATAACTTAAGCAGTAATTAATCAAACTTTGCCAAATTTACAGGGAAGTTGCCGTAATAAAAGGTGATGGCGCCTACAAAATTACATGGAAAACGATTGAGAATTGACGTCTGAATTGACGTCTAAATGAATAATTTTTAATAATACTCAATCAAATTTCACACCAAGCTCATTAATAATTTTTGCAGTAATTAATCAAACTTTGCCAAATTTACAGGGAAGCTGCCGTAATACCAGCCGATGGTGCCTGCAAAACTACATGGAAAACAGTTAAGAATTGACGTCTGAATTGACGTCTAAATGAATAACTTTTAATAATACTCAATCAAATTTTACACCAATCTCATTAATAACTTTTGCAGTAATTAATCAAACTTCGCCAAATTTACAGGGAAGTTGCCGTAATACCAGCCGATGGTGCCTGCAAAACTACATGGAAAACAGTTAAGAATTGACGTCTGAATTGACGTCTAAATGAATAACTTTTAATAATACTCAATCAAATTTCACACCAATCTCATTAATAACTTTTGCAGTAATCAAGCAAACTTCGCCAAATTTACAGGGAAGTTGCCGTTATACCAGCCAATGTTGCCTGCAAAACTACATGGAAAACGGTTGAGAATTGACGTCTGAATTGACGTCTAAATGAATAACTTTTAATAATACTCAATCAAATTTCACACCAATCTCATTAATAACTTTTGCAGTAATTAATCAAACATCGCCAAATTTACAGGGAAGTTGCCGTAATAACAGCCAATGTTGCCTGCAAAACTACATGGAAAACGGTTGAGAATTGACGTCTGAATTGACGTCTGAATGAATAGCTTTTAATAATTGTCAATCAAATTTCACACCAAGCTCATTAATAATTTTTGCAGTAATTAATCAAACTTCGCCAAATTTACAGGGAAGTTGCCGTAATACCAGCCGATGGTGCCTGCAAAACTACATGGAAAACGGTTGAGAATTGACGTCTGAATTGACTTCTAAATGAATAACTTTAAATAATAGTCAATCAAATTTCACACCAAGCTCATTAATAACTTATGCAGTAATTAATCAAACTTTGCCAAATTTACAGGGAAGTTGCCGTAATAAAAGGTGATGGCGCCTACAAAATTACATGGAAAACGATTGAGAATTGACGTCTGAATTGACGTCTAAATGAATAACTTTTAATAATACTCAATCAAATTTCACACCAATCTCATTAATAACTTTTGCAGTAATTAATCAAACTTCGCCAAATTTACAGGGAAGTTGCCGTAAAACCAGCCAATGTTGCCTGCAAAACTACATGGAAAACGGTTGAGAATTGACGTCTGAATTGACGTCTAAATGAATAACTTTTAATAATACTCAATCAAATTTCACACCAAGCTCATTAATAATTTTTGCAGTAATTAATCAAACTTTGCCAAATTTACAGGGAAGCTGCCGTAATACCAGCCGATGGTGCCTGCAAAACTACATGGAAAACAGTTAAGAATTGACGTCTGAATTGACGTCTAAATGAATAACTTTTAATAATACTCAATCAAATTTTACACCAATCTCATTAATAACGTTTGCAGTAAATAATCAAACTTCGCCAAATTTACAGGGAAGTTGCTGTAATAACAGCCAATGTTGCCTGCAAACCTACATGGCAAACGGTTGAGAATTGACGTCTGAATTGACGTCTAAAAGAATAAATTTTAATAATACTCAATCAAATTTCACACCAATCTCATTAATAACTTTTGCAGTAATTAATCAAACTTCGCCAAATTTACAGGGAAGTTGCCGTAATAACAGCCAATGTTGCCTGCAAAACTACATGGAAAACGGTTGAGAATTGACGTCTGAATTGACGTCTAAATGAATAACTTTTAATAATACTCAATCAAATTTCACACCAAGCTCATTAATAATTTTTGCAGTAATTAATCAAACTTCGCCAAATTTACAGGGAAGTTGCCGTAATACCAGCCGATGGTGCCTGCAAAACTACATGGAAAACAGTAAAGAATTGACGTCTGAATTGACGTCTAAATGAATAACTTTTAATAATACTCAATCAAATTTCACACCAATCTCATTAATAACTTTTGCAGTAATTAAGCAAACTTCGCCAAATTTACAGGGAAGTTGCCGTAGTACCAGCCAATGTTGCCTGCAAAACTACATGGAAAACGGTTGAGAATTGACGTCTGAATTGACGTCTAAATGAATAACTTTTAATAATACTCAATCAAATTTCACACCAATCTCATTAATAACTTTTGCAGTTATTAATCAAACTTCGCCAAATTTACAGGGAAGTTGCCGTAATAACAGCCAATGTTGCCTGCAAAACTACATTGAAAACGGTTGAGAATTGACGTCTGAATTGACGTCTAAATGAATAACTTTTAATAATTCTCAATCAAATTTCACACCAAGCTCATTAATAATTTTTGCAGTAATTAATCAAACTTCGCCAAATTTACAGGGAAGTTGCCGTAATACCAGCCGATGGTGCCTGCAAAACTACATGGAAAACGGTTGAGAATTGACGTCTGAATTGACTTCTAAATGAATAACTTTAAATAATAGTCAATCAAATTTCACACCAAGCTCATTAATAACTTATGCAGTAATTAATCAAACTTTGCCAAATTTACAGGGAAGTTGCCGATATAAAAGGTGATGGCGCCTACAAAATTACATGGAAAACGATTGAGAATTGACGTCTGAATTGACGTCTAAATGAATAACTTTTAATAATAGTCAATCAAATTTCACACCAAGCTCATTAATATTTTTTGCAGTAATTAATCAAACTTCGCCAAATATACAGGGAAGTTGATGTAATAACAACCAATGTTGCCTGCAAAACTACATGGCAAACGGTTGAGAATTGACGTCTGAATTGACGTCTAAATGAATAACTTTTAATAATACTCAATCAAATTTCACACCAATCTCATTAATAACTTTTGCAGTAATTAATCAAACTTCGCCAAATTTACAGGGAAGTTGCCGTAAAACCAGCCAATGTTGCCTGCAAAACTACATGGAAAACGGTTGAGAATTGACGTCTGAATTGACGTCTAAATGAATAACTTTTAATAATACTCAATCAAATTTCACACCAATCTCATTAATAACTTTTGCAGTAATTAATCAAACTTCGCCAAATTTACAGGGAAGTTGCCGTAATAACAGCCAATGTTGCCTGCAAAACTACATGGAAAACGGTTGAGAATTGACGTCTGAATTGACGTCAAAATGAATAACTTTTAATAATTGTCAATCAAATTTCACACCAAGCTCATTAATAATTTTTGCAGTAATTAATCAAACTTCGCCAAATTTACAGGGAAGTTGCCGTAATACCAGCCGATGGTGCCTGCAAAACTACATAGAAAACAGTTAAGAATTGACGTCTGAATTGACGTCTAAATGAATAACTTTAAATAATACTCAATCAAATTTTACACCAATCTCATTAATAACTTTTGCAGTAATTAATCAAACTCGCCAAATTTACAGGGAAGTTGCTGTAATAACAGCCAATGTTGCCTGCAAAACTACATGGAAAACGGTTGAGAATTGACGTCTGAATTGACGTCTAAATGAATAACTTTTAATAATACTCAATCAAATTTCAAACCAATCTCATTAATAACTTGTGCTGTAATTAATCGAACTTCGCCAAATTTTCAGGGAAGTTGCCGTAATAACAGCCAATGTTGCCTGCAAAACTACATAGGAAACAGTTAAGAATTGACGTCTGAATTGACGTCTAAATGAATAACTTTTAATAATACTCAATCAAATTTCACACCAAGCTCATTAATAATTTTTGCAGTAATTAATCAAACTTTGCCAAATTTACCGGGAAGCTGCCGTAATACCAGCCGATGGTGCCTGCAAAACTATATGGAAAACAGTTAAGAATTGACGTCTGAATTGACGTCTAAATGAATAACTTTTAATAATACTCAATAAAATTTTACACCAATCTCATTCATAACTTTTGCACTAATTAATCAAACTTCGCCAAATTTACAGGGAAGTTGCTGTAATAACAGCCAATGTTGCCTGCAAAACTACATGGCAAACGGTTGAGAATTGACGTCTGAATTGACGTCTAAATGAATAAATTTAAATAATACTCAATCAAATTTCACACCAATCTCATTAATAACTTTTGCAGTAATTAATCAAACTTCGCCAAATTTACAGGGAAGTTGCCGTAATAACAGCCAATGTTGCCTGCAAAACTACATGGAAAACGGTTGAGAATTGACGTCTGAATTGACGTCTAAATGAATAACTTTTAATAATAGTCAATCAAATTTCACACCAAGCTCATTAATATTTTTTGCAGTAATTAATCAAACTTCGCCAAATTTACAGGGAAGTTGCCGTAATACCAGCCGATGGTGCCTGCAAAACTACATGGAAAACAGTTAAGAATTGACGTCTGAATTGACGTCTAAATGAATAACTTTTAATAATACTCAATCAAATTTCACACCAATCTCATTAATAACTTTTGCAGTGATTAATCAAACTTCGCCAAATTTACAGGGAAGTTGCCGTAATACCAGCCAATGTTGCCTGCAAAACTACATGGGAAACGGTTGAGAATTGACGTCTGAATTGACGTCTAAATGAATAACTTTTAATAATACTCAATCAAATTTCACACCAATCTCATTAATAACTTTTGCAGTAATTAATCAAACTTCGCCAAATTTACAGGGAAGTTGCCGTAATAACAGCCAATGTTGCCTGCAAAACTACATGGAAAACGGTTGAGAATTGACGTCTGAATTGACGTATAAATGAATAACTTTTAATAATAGTCAATCAAATTTCACACCAAGCTCATTAATAACTTATGCAGTAATTAATCAAACTTTGCCAAATTTACAGGGAAGTTGCCGTAATAAAAGGTGATGGCGCCTACAAAATTACATGGAAAACGATTGAGAATTGACGTCTGAATTGACGTCTAAATGAATAACTTTTAATAATACTCAATCAAATTTCACACCAAGCTCATTAATAATTTTTGCAGTAATTAATCAAACTTTGCCAAATTTACAGGGAAGCTGCCGTAATACCAGCCGATGGTGCCTGCTAAACTATATGGAAAACAGTTAAGAATTGGCGTCTGAATTGACGTCTAAATGAATAACTTTTAATAATACTCAATCAAATTTTACACCAATCTCATTAATAACTTTTGCAGTAAATAATCAAACTTCGCCAAATTTACAGGGAAGTTGCTGTAGTAACAGCCAATGTTGCCTGCAAAACTACATGGCAAACGGTTGAGAATTGACGTCTGAATTGACGTCTAAATGAATAAATTTTAATAATACTCAATCAAATTTCACACCAATCTCATTAATAACTTTTGCAGTAATTAATCAAACTTCGCCAAATTTACAGGGAAGTTGCCGTAATAACAGCCAATGTTGCCTGCAAAACTACATGGAAAACGGTTGAGAATTGACGTCTGAATTGACGTCTAAATGAATAACTTTTAATAATAGTCAATCAAATTTCACACCAAGCTCATTAATAATTTTTGCAGTAATTAATCAAACTTCGCCAAATTTACAGGGAAGTTGCCGTAATACCAGCCGATGGTGCCTGCAAAACTACATGGAAAACAGTTAAGAATTGACGTCTGAATTGACGTCTAAATGAATAACTTTTAATAATACTCAATCAAATTTCACACCAATCTCATTAATAACTTTTGCAGTGATTAATCAAACTTCGCCAAATTTACAGGGAAGTTGCCGTAATACCAGCCAATGTTGCCTGCAAAACTACATGGAAAACGGTTGAGAATTGACGTCTGAATTGACGTCTAAATGAATAACTTTTAATAATACTCAATCAAATTTCACACCAATCTCATTAATAACTTTTGCAGTAATTAATCAAACTTCGCCAAATTTACAGGGAAGTTGCCGTAATAACAGCCAATGTTGCCTGCAAAACTACATGGAAAACGGTTGAGAATTGACGTCTGAATTGACGTCTAAATGAATAACTTTTAATAATAGTCAATCAAATTTCACACCAAGCTCATTAATAACTTATGCAGTAATTAATCAAACTTTGCCAAATTTACAGGGAAGTTGCCGTAATAAAAGGTGATGGCGCCTTCAAAATTACATGGAAAACGATTGAGAATTGACGTCTGAATTGACGTCTAAATGAATAACTTTTAATAATAGTCAATCAAATTTCACACCAAGCTCATTAATATTTTTTGCAGTAATTAATCAAACTTCGCCAAATTTACAGGGAAGTTGATGTAATAACAACCAATGTTGCCTGCAAAACTACATGGCAAACGGTTGAGAATTGACGTCTGAATTGACGTCTAAATGAATAACTTTTAATAATACTCAATCAAATTTCACACCAATCTCATTAATAACTTTTGCAGTAATTAATCAAACTTCGCCAAATTTACAGGGAAGTTGCCGTAAAACCAGCCAATGTTGCCTGCAAAACTACATGGAAAACGGTTGAGAATTGACGTCTGAATTGACGTCTAAATGAATAACTTTTAATAATACTCAATCAAATTTCACACCAATCTCATTAATAACTTTTGCAGTAATTAATCAAACTTCGCCAAATTTACAGGGAAGTTGCCGTAATAACAGCCAATGTTGCCTGCAAAACTACATGGAAAACGGTTGAGAATTGACGTCTGAATTGACGTCAAAATGAATAACTTTTAATAATTGTCAATCAAATTTCACACCAAGCTCATTAATAATTTTTGCAGTAATTAATCAAACTTCGCCAAATTTACAGGGCAGTTGCCGTAATACCAGCCGATGGTGCCTGCAAAACTACATGGGAAACAGTTAAGAATTGACGTCTGAATTGACGTCTAAATGAATAACTTTAAATAATACTCAATCAAATTTTACACCAATCTCATTAATAACTTTTGCAGTAATTAATCAAACTCGCCAAATTTACAGGGAAGTTGCTGTAATAACAGCCAATGTTGCCTGCAAAACTACATGGAAAACGGTTGAGAATTGACGTCTGAATTGACGTCTAAATGAATAACTTTTAATAATACTCAATCAAATTTCAAACCAATCTCATTAATAACTTGTGCTGTAATTAATCGAACTTCGCCAAATTTTCAGGGAAGTTGCCGTAATAACAGCCAATGTTGCCTGCAAAACTACATAGGAAACAGTTAAGAATTGACGTCTGAATTGACGTCTAAATGAATAACTTTTAATAATACTCAATCAAATTTCACACCAAGCTCATTAATAATTTTTGCAGTAATTAATCAAACTTTGCCAAATTTACCGGGAAGCTGCCGTAATACCAGCCGATGGTGCCTGCAAAACTATATGGAAAACAGTTAAGAATTGACGTCTGAATTGACGTCTAAATGAATAACTTTTAATAATACTCAATAAAATTTTACACCAATCTCATTAATAACTTTTGCACTAATTAATCAAACTTCGCCAAATTTACAGGGAAGTTGCTGTAATAACAGCCAATGTTGCCTGCAAAACTACATGGCAAACGGTTGAGAATTGACGTCTGAATTGACGTCTAAATGAATAAATTTAAATAATACTCAATCAAATTTCACACCAATCTCATTAATAACTTTTGCAGTAATTAATCAAACTTCGCCAAATTTACAGGGAAGTTGCCGTAATAAAAGCCAATGTTGCCTGCAAAACTACATGGAAAACGGTTGAGAATTGACGTCTGAATTGACGTCTAAATGAAAAACTTTTAATAATACTCAATCAAATTTCACACCAAGCTCATTAATAATTTTTGCAGTAATTAATCAAACTTTGCCAAATTTACCGGGAAGCTGCCGTAATACCAGCCGATGGTGCCTGCAAAACTATATGGAAAACAGTTAAGAATTGACGTCTGAATTGACGTCTAAATGAATAACTTTTAATAATACTCAATAAAATTTTACACCAATCTCATTAATAACTTTTGCACTAATTAATCAAACTTCGCCAAATTTACAGGGAAGTTGCTGTAATAACAGCCAATGTTGCCTGCAAAACTACATGGCAAACGGTTGAGAATTGACGTCTGAATTGACGTCTAAATGAATAAATTTAAATAATACTCAATCAAATTTCACACCAATCTCATTAATAACTTTTGCAGTAATTAATCAAACTTCGCCAAATTTACAGGGAAGTTGCCGTAATAACAGCCAATGTTGCCTGCAAAACTACATGGAAAACGGTTGAGAATTGACGTCTGAATTGACGTCTAAATGAATAACTTTTAATAATAGTCAATCAAATTTCACACCAAGCTCATTAATATTTTTTGCAGTAATTAATCAAACTTCGCCAAATTTACAGGGAAGTTGCCGTAATACCAGCCGATGGTGCCTGCAAAACTACATGGAAAACAGTTAAGAATTGACGTCTGAATTGACGTCTAAATGAATAACTTTTAATAATACTCAATCAAATTTCACACCAATCTCATTAATAACTTTTGCAGTGATTAATCAAACTTCGCCAAATTTACAGGGAAGTTGCCGTAATACCAGCCAATGTTGCCTGCAAAACTACATGGGAAACGGTTGAGAATTGACGTCTGAATTGACGTCTAAATGAATAACTTTTAATAATACTCAATCAAATTTCACACCAATCTCATTAATAACTTTTGCAGTAATTAATCAAACTTCGCCAAATTTACAGGGAAGTTGCCGTAATAACAGCCAATGTTGCCTGCAAAACTACATGGAAAACGGTTGAGAATTGACGTCTGAATTGACGTCTAAATGAATAACTTTTAATAATAGTCAATCAAATTTCACACCAAGCTCATTAATAACTTATGCAGTAATTAATCAAACTTTGCCAAATTTACAGGGAAGTTGCCGTAATAAAAGGTGATGGCGCCTACAAAATTACATGGAAAACGATTGAGAATTGACGTCTGAATTGACGTCTAAATGAATAACTTTTAATAATACTCAATCAAATTTCACACCAAGCTCATTAATAATTTTTGCAGTAATTAATCAAACTTTGCCAAATTTACAGGGAAGCTGCCGTAATACCAGCCGATGGTGCCTGCAAAACTATATGGAAAACAGTTAAGAATTGACGTCTGAATTGACGTCTAAATGAATAACTTTTAATAATACTCAATCAAATTTTACACCAATCTCATTAATAACTTTTGCAGTAAATAATCAAACTTCGCCAAATTTACAGGGAAGTTGCTGTAGTAACAGCCAATGTTGCCTGCAAAACTACATGGCAAACGGTTGAGAATTGACGTCTGAATTGACGTCTAAATGAATAAATTTTAATAATACTCAATCAAATTTCACACCAATCTCATTAATAACTTTTGCAGTAATTAATCAAACTTCGCCAAATTTACAGGGAAGTTGCCGTAATAACAGCCAATGTTGCCTGCAAAACTACATGGAAAACGGTTGAGAATTGACGTCTGAATTGACGTCTAAATGAATAACTTTTAATAATAGTCAATCAAATTTCACACCAAGCTCATTAATAATTTTTGCAGTAATTAATTAAACTTCGCCAAATTTACAGGGAAGTTGCCGTAATACCAGCCAATGTTGCCTGCAAAACTACATGGAAAACGGTTGAGAATTGACGTCTGAATTGACGTCTAAATAAATAACTTTTAATAATAGTCAATCAAATTTCACACCAAGCTCATTAATAACTTCTGCAATAATTAATCAAACTTCGCCAAATTTACACGGAAGTTGCCGTAGTACCAGCCGATGGCGCCTACAAAATTACAATGAAAACGGTTGAGAATTGACGTCCGAATTGACGACTAAATGAATAACTTTTAATAATGGTCAATCAAATTTCACACCAAGCTCATTAATAATTTTTGCAGTAATTAATCAAACTTCGCCAAATTTGCAGGGAAGTTGTCGTAATACCAGCCGATGGTGCCTGCAAAGCTACATGGAAAACAGTTGAGAATTGACGTCTGAATTGACGTCTAAATGAATAACTTTTAATAATAGTCAATCAAATTTCACACCAAGCTCATTAATAACTTCTGCAATAATTAAGCAAACTTCGCCAAATTTACACGGAAGTTGCCGTAGTACCAGCCAATGGCGCCTACAAAATTACATGGAAAACAGTTGAGAATTGACGTCTCAATTGACGTCTAAATGAATAACTTTTAGTAATAGTCAATCAAATTTCACAGCAAGCTCATTAATAACTTTTGCAGTAATTAATCAAACTTCGCCAAATCTACAGGGAAGTTGCCGTAATAACAGCCAATGTTGCCTGCAAAACTACATGGAAAACGGTTGAGAATTGACGTCTGAATTGACGTCTAAATGAATAACTTTTAATAATTAGTCAATCAAATTTCACACCAAGCTCATTAATAACTTCTGCAATAATTAATCAAACTTCGCCAAATTTACACGGAAGTTGCCGTAGTACCAGCCGATGGCGCCTACAAAATTACATGGAAAACGGTTGAGAATTGACGTCTGAATTGACGTCTAAATGAATAACTTTTAATAATAGTCAATCAAATTTCACACCAAGCTCATTAATAATTTTTGCAGTAATTAATCAAACTTCGCCAAATTTGCAGGGAAGTTGTCGTAATATCCAGCCGATGGTGCCTGCAAAAACTACATGGAAAACAGTTTAGAATTGACGTCTGAATTGACGTCTAAATGAATAACTTTTAATAATAGTCAATCAAATTTCACACCAAGCTCATTAATGACTTCTGCAATAATTAATCAAACTTCGCCAAATTTATACGGAAGTTGCCGTAGTACCAGCCGATGGCGCCTACAAAATTACATGGAAAACGGTTGAGAATTGACGTCTGAATTGACGTCTAAATGAATAACTTTTAATAATACTCAATCAAATTTCACACCAATCTCATTAATAACTTTTGCAGTAATATATAAATATAATTAATCAAACTTCGCCAAATTTACAGGGAAGTTTGCCGTAATAACAGCCAATGTTGCCTGCAAAACTACATGGAAAACGGTTGAGAATTGAAGTCTGAATTGACGTCTAAATAAATAACTTTTAATAATAGTCAATCAAATTTCACACCAAGCTCATTAATAACTTCTGCAATAATTCAGCAAACTTCGCCAAATTTACACGGAAGTTGCCGTAGTACCAGCCAATGGCGCCTACAAAATTACATGGAAAACGTTGAGAATTGACGTCTGAATTGACGTCTAAATGAATAACTTTTAATAATAGTCAATCAAATTTCACAGCAAGCTCATTAATAATTTTTGCAGTAATTAATCAAACTTCGCCAAATTTGCAGGGAAGTTGTCGTAATACCAGCCGATGGTGCCTGCAAAGCTACATGGAAAACAGTTGAGAATTGACGTCTGAATTGACGTCTAAATGAATAACTTTTAATAATAGTCAATCAAATTTCACACCAAGCTCATTAATAACTTCTGCAATAATTAAGCAAACTTCGCCAAATTTACACGGAAGTTGCCGTAGTACCAGCCAATGGCGCCTACAAAATTACATGGAAAACAGTTGAGAATTGACGTCTCAATTGACGTCTAAATGAATAACTTTTAGTAATAGTCAATCAAATTTCACAGCAAGCTCATTAATAATTTTTGCAGTAATTAATCAAACTTCGCCAAATTTGCAGGGAAGTTGTCGTAATACCAGCCGATGGTGCCTGCAAAACTACATGGAAAACAGTTGAGAATTGACGTCTGAATTGACGTCTAAATGAATAACTTTTAATAATAATCAATCAAATTTCACACCAAGCTCATTAATGACTTCTGCAATAATTAATCAAACTTCGCCAAATTTACACGGAAGTTGCCGTAGTACCAGCCGATGGCGCCTACAAAATTACATGGAAAACGGTTGAGAATTGACGTCTGAATTGACGTCTAAATGAGTAACTTTTAATAATAGTCAATCAAATTTCACACCAAGCTCATTAATAATTTTTGCAGTAATTAATCAAACTTCGCCAAATTTGCAGGGAAGTTGTCGTAATACCAGCCGGTAGTGCCTGCAAAACTACATGGAAAACAGTTGAGAATTGACGTCTGAATTGACGTCTAAATGAATAACTTTTAATAATAGTCAATCGAATTTCACACCAAGCTCATTAATGACTTCTGCAATAATTATTCAAACTTCGCCAAATTTACACGGAAGTTGCCGTAGTACCAGCCGATGGCGCCTACAAAATTACATGGAAAACGGTTGAGAATTGACGTCTGAATTGACGTCTAAATGAATAACTTTTAATAATACTCAATCAAATTTCACACCAATCTCATTAATAACTTTTGCAGTAATTTAATCAAACTTCGCCAAATTTACAGGGAAGTTGCCGTAATAACAGCCAATGTTGCCTGCAAAACTACATGGAAAACGGTTGAAAATTGACGTCTGAATTGACGTCTAAATGAATAACTTTTAATAATACTCAATCAAATTTTACACCAATCTCATTAATAACTTATGCAGTAATTAATCAAACTTCGACAAATTGACAGGGAAGTCGCAGTAATAACAGACAATGTTGCCTGCAAAACTACATGGAAACGGTTGAGAATTGACGTCTGAATTGACGTCTTAATGAATAACTTTTAATAATAGTCAATCAAATTTCACACCAAGCTCATTAATGACTTCTGCAATAATTTATCAAACTTCGCCAAATTTACACGGAAGTTGCCGTAGTACCAGCCGATTGTGCCTGCAAAACTACATCGAAAACGGTTGAGAATTGACGTCTGAATTGACGTCTAAATGAATAACTTTTAATAATACTCAATCAAATTTCACACCAATCTCATTAATAACTTTTGCAGTAATTAATCAAACTTCGCCAAATTTACAGGGAAGTTGCCGTAATAACAGCCAATGTTGCCTGCAAAACTACATGGAAAACGGTTGAGAATTGACGTCTGAATTGACGTCTAAATGAATAACTTTTAATAATACTCAATCAAATTTTACACCAATCTCATTAATAACTTTTGCAGTAATTAATCAAACTTCGCCAAATTTACAGGGCAGTTGCCGTAATACCAGCCGATGGTGCCTGCAATACTACATAGGAAACAGTTTAGAATTGACGTCTGAATTGAAGTCTAAATGAATAACTTTTAATAATACTCAATCAAATTTTACACCAATCTCATTAATAATTTTTGCAGTAATTATTCAAACTTCGCCAAATTTACAGGGAAGTTGCCGTAATACCAGCCGATGGTGCCTGGAAAACTACATGGAAAACAGTTGAGAATTGACGTTTAAATTGACGTCTAAATGAATAACTTTTAATAATACTCAATCAATTTTACACCAATCTCATTATTAACTTATGCAGTAATTAATCAAACTTCGACAAATTTACAGGGAAGTCGCCGTAATAACAGCCAATGTTGCCTGCAAAACTGCATGAAAAACGGTTGAGAATTGACGTCTGAATTGACGTCTAAATGATTAACTTTTAATAATACTCAATCAAATCTCACACCAATCTCATTAATAACTTTTGCAGTAATTAATCACAGTTCGCCGAATTTACAGGGCAGTTGCCGTAATACCAGCCGATGGTGCCTGCAAAATTACATGGAAAACGGTTAAGAATTGACGTCTGAATTGACGTCTAAATGAATAACTTTTAATAATAGTCAATCAAATTTCACACCAAGCTCATTAATAACTTCTGCAATAATTAATCAAACTTCGCCAAATTTACACGGAAGTTGCCGTAGTACCAGCCGATGGTGCCTGCAAAACTATATCGAAAACGGTTGAGAATTGACGTCTGAATTGACGTCTAAATGAATAACTTTTAATAATACTCAATCAAATTTCACTCCAATCTCATTAATAACTTTTGCAGTAATTAATCAAACTTCGCCAAATTTACAGGGAAGTTGTCGTAATAACAGCCAATGTTGCCTGCAAAACTACATGGAAAACGGTTGAGAATTGACGTCTGAATTGACGTCTAAATGAATAACTTTTAATAATACTCAATCAAATTTTACACCAATCTCATTATTAACTTTTGCAGTAATTAATCAAACTTCGCCAAATTTACAGGGAAGTTGCCGTAATACCAGCCGATGGTGCCTGCAAAACTACATGGAAAACAGTTGAGAAGTGACGTCTGAATTGACGTTTAAATGAATAACTTTTAATAATACTCAATCAAATTTCACAACAATCTCTTTAATAATTTTTGCAGTAATAAATCAAACTTCGCAAAGTTCACATTAATCAAACTTCGCCAAATTTACAGGGAAGTTGCCGTAATAACAGCCGATGTTGCCTGCAAAACTACATGGAAAACGGTTGAGAATTGACGTCTGAATTGACGTCTTAATGAATAACTTTTAATAATAGTCAATCAAATTTCACACCAAGCTCATTAATAACTTCTGCAATAATTTATCAAACTTCGCCAAATTTACACGGAAGTTGCCGTAGTACCAGCCGATGGTGCCTGCAAAACTACATCGAAAACGGTTGAGAATTGACGTCTGAATTGACGTCTAAATGAATAACTTTTAATAATACTCAATCAAATTTCACACCAATCTCATTAATAACTTTTGCAGTAATTAATCAAACTTCGCCAAATTTACAGGGAAGTTGCCGTGATAACAGCCAATGTTGCCTGCAAAACTACATGGAAAACGGTGGAGAATTGACGTCTGAATTGACGTCTAAATGAATAACTTTTAATAATACTCAATCAAATTTTACACCAATCTCATTAATAACTTTTGCAGTAATTAATCAAACTTCGCCAAATTTACAGGGCAGTTGCCGTAATACCAGCCGATGGTGCCTGCAATACTACATAGGAAACAGTTTAGAATTGACGTCTGAATTGAAGTCTAAATGAATAACTTTTAATAATACTCAATCAAATTTTACACCAATCTCATTAATAATTTTTGCAGTAATTATTCAAACTTCGCCAAATTTACAGGGAAGTTGCCGTAATACCAGCCGATGGTGCCTGGAAAACTACATGGAAAACAGTTGAGAATTGACGTTTAAATTGACGTCTAAATGAATAACTTTTAATAATACTCAATCAATTTTACACCAATCTCATTATTAACTTATGCAGTAATTAATCAAACTTCGACAAATTTACAGGGAAGTCGCCGTAATAACAGCCAATGTTGCCTGCAAAACTGCATGAAAAACGGTTGAGAATTGACGTCTGAATTGACGTCTAAATGATTAACTTTTAATAATACTCAATCAAATCTCACACCAATCTCATTAATAACTTTTGCAGTAATTAATCACAGTTCGCCGAATTTACAGGGCAGTTGCCGTAATACCAGCCGATGGTGCCTGCAAAATTACATGGAAAACGGTTAAAAATTGACGTCTGAATTGACGTCTAAATGAATAACTTTTAATAATAGTCAATCAAATTTCACACCAAGCTCATTAATAACTTCTGCAATAATTAATCAAACTTCGCCAAATTTACACGGAAGTTGCCGTAGTACCAGCCGATGGTGCCTGCAAAACTATATCGAAAACGGTTGAGAATTGACGTCTGAATTGACGTCTAAATGAATAACTTTTAATAATACTCAATCAAATTTCACTCCAATCGCATTAATAACTTTTGCAGTAATAATCAAACTTCGCCAAATTTACAGGGAAGTTGTCGTAATAACAGCCAATGTTGCCTGCAAAACTACATGGAAAACGGTTGAGAATTAACGTCTGAATTGACGTCTAAATGAATAACTTTTAATAATACTCAATCAAATTTTACACCAATCTCATTATTAACTTTTGCAGTAATTAATCAAACTTCGCCAAATTTACAGGGAAGTTGCCGTAATACCAGCCGATGGTGCCTGCAAAACTACATGGAAAACAGTTGAGAAGTGACGTCTGAATTGACGTTTAAATGAATAACTTTTATTAATACTCAATCAAATTTCACAACAATCTCTTTAATAATTTTTGCAGTAATAAATCAAACTTCGCAAAGTTCACATTAATCAAACTTCGCCAAATTTACAGGGAAGTTGCCGTAATAACAGCCGATGTTGCCTGCAAAACTACATGAAAAACGGTTGAGAATTGACGTCTGAATTGACGTCTAAATGAATAACTTTTAATAATACTCAATCAAATTTCACACCAATCTCATTAATAACTTTTGCAGTAATTAATCAAACTTCGCCAAATTTACAGGGAAGTTGCCGTAATACCAGCCGATGGTGCCTGCAAAACTACATAGGAAACAGTTTAGAATTGACGTCTGAATTGACGTCTAAATGAATAACTTTTAATAATACTCAATCAAATTTTACGCCAATCTCATTAATAATTTTTGCAGTAATTATTCAAACTTCGCCAAATTTACAGGGAAGTTGCCGTAATACCAGCCGATGGTGCCTGCAAAACTACATGGAAAACAGTTGAGAATTTACGTCTAAATTGACGTCTAAATGAATAACTTTTAATAATACTCAATCAATTTTACACCAATCTCATTATTAACTGATGCAGTAATTAATCAAACTTCGACAAATTTACAGGGAAGTCGCCGTAATAACAGCCAATGTTGCCTGCAAAACTGCATGAAAAACGGTTGAGAATTGACGTCTGAATTGACGTCTAAATGAGTAACTTTTAATAATACTCAATCAAATCTCACACCAATCTCATTAATAACTTTTGCAGTAATTAATCACAGTTCGCCAAATTTACAGGGCAGTTGCCGTAATATCAGCCGATGGTGCCTGCAAAATTACATGGAAAACGGTTGAGAATTGACGTCTGAATTGACGTCTAAATGAATAACTTTTGATAATACTCAATCAAATTTCACACCAAGCTCATTAATAATTTTTGCAGTAATTAATCAAACTTCGCCAAATTTGCAGGGAAGTTGTCGTAATACCAGCCGATGGTGCCTGCAAAACTACATGGAAAACAGTTGAGAATTGACGTCTGAATTGACGTCTAAATGAATAACTTTTAATAATAGTCAATCAAATTTCACACCAAGCTCATTAATGACTTCTGCAATAATTAATCAAACTTCGCCAAATTTACACGGAAGTTGCCGTAGTACCAGCCGATGGCGCCTACAAAATTACATGGGAAACGGTTGAGAATTGACGTCTGAATTGACGTCTAAATGAATAACTTTTAATAATACTCGATCAAATTTCACACCAATCTCATTAATAACTTTTGCGGTAATTAATCAAATTTCGCCAAATTTACAGGGAAGTTGCCGTAATAACAGCCAATGTTGCCTGCAAAACTACATGGAAAACGGTTGAGAATTGACGTCTGAATTGACGTCTAAATGAATAACTTTTAATAATAGTCAATCAAATTTCACACCAAGCTCATTAATAACTTCTGCAATAATTAATCAAACTTCGCCAAATTTACACGGAAGTTGCCGTAGTACCAGCCGATGGCGCCTACAAAATTACATGGAAAACGGTTGAGAATTGACGTCTGAATTGACGTCTAAATGAATAACTTTTAATAATAGTCAATCAAATTTCACACCAAGCTCATTAATAATTTTTGCAGTAATTAATCAAACTTCGCCAAATTTGCAGGGAAGTTGTCGTAATACCAGCCGATGGTGCCTGCAAAACTACATGGAAAACATTTGAGAATTGACGTCTGAATTGACGTCTAAATGAATAACTTTTAATAATAGTCAATCAAATTTCACACCAAGCTCATTAATGACTTCTGCAATAATTAATCAAACTTCGCCAAATTTACACGGAAGTTGCCGTAGTACCAGCCGATGGCGCCTACAAAATTACATGGGAAACGGTTGAGAATTGACGTCTGAATTGACGTCTAAATGAATAGCTTTTAATAATACTCGATCAAATTTCACACCAATCTCATTAATAACTTTTGCGGTAATTAATCAAATTTCGCCAAATTTACAGGGAAGTTGCCGTAATAACAGCCAATGTTGCCTGCAAAACTACATGGAAAACGGTTGAGAATTGACGTCTGAATTGACGTCTAAATGAATAACTTTTAATAATAGTCAATCAAATTTCACACCAAGCTCATTAATAACTTCTGCAATAATTAATCAAACTTCGCCAAATTTACACGGAAGTTGCCGTAGTACCAGCCGATGGCGCCTACAAAATTACATGGAAAACGGTTGAGAATTGACGTCTGAATTGACGTCTAAATGAATAACTTTTAATAATAGTCAATCAAATTTCACACCAAGCTCATTAATAATTTTTGCAGTAATTAATCAAACTTCGCCAAATTTGCAGGGAAGTTGTCGTAATACCAGCCGATGGTGCCTACAAAATTACATGGAAAACAGTTGAGAATTGACGTCTGAATTGACGTCTGAATGAATAACTTTTAATAATAGTCAATCAAATTTCACACCAAGCTCATTAATAATTTTTGCAGTAATTAATCAAACTTCGCCAAATTTGCAGGAAGTTGTCGTAATACCAGCCGATGGTGCCTGCAAAACTACATGGAAAACAGTTTAGAATTGACGTCTGAATTGACGTCTAAATGAATAACTTTTAATAATAGTCAATCAAATTTCACACCAAGCTCATTAATGACTTCTGCAATAATTAATCAAACTTCGCCAAATTTATACGGAAGTTGCCGTAGTACCAGCCGATGGCGCCTACAAAATTACATGGAAAACGGTTGAGAATTGACGTCTGAATTGACGTCTAAATGAATAACTTTTAATAATACTCAATCAAATTTCACACCAATCTCATTAATAACTTTTGCAGTAATTAATCAAACTTCGCCAAATTTACAAGGAAGTTGCCGTAATAACAGCCAATGTTGCCTGCAAAACTACATGGAAAACGGTTGAGAATTGACGTCTGAATTGACGTCTAAATGAATAACTTTTAATAATAGTCAATCAAATATCACACCAAGCTCATTAATAACTTCTGCAATAATTAATCAAACTTCGCCAAATTTACACGGAAGTTGCCGTAGTACCAGCCGATAGTGCCTGCAAAACTACATTGAAAACGGTTGAGAATTGACGTCTGAATTGACGTCTAAATGAATAACTTTTAATAATACTCAATCAATTTTACACCAATCTCATTATTTACTTATGCAGTAATTAATCAAACTTCGCCAAATTTACAGGGAAGTCGCCGTAATAACAGCCAATGTTGCCTTCAAAACTGCATGAAAAACGGTTGAGAATTGACGTCTGAATTGACGTCTAAATGAGTAACTTTTAATAATACTCAATCAAATCTCACACCAATCTCATTAATAACTTTTGCGGTAATTAATCAAATTTCGCCAAATTTACAGGGAAGTTGCCGTAATAACAGCCAATGTTGCCTGCAAAACTACATGGAAAACGGTTGAGAATTGACGTCTGAATTGGTCTAAATGAATAACTTTTAATAATAGTCAATCAAATTTCACACCAAGCTCATTAATAACTTCTGCAATAATTAATCAAACTTCGCCAAATTTACACGGAAGTTGCCGTAGTACCAGCCGATGGCGCCTACAAAATTACATGGGAAACGGTTGAGAATTGACGTCTGAATTGACGTCTAAATGAATAACTTTTAATAATACTCGATCAAATTTCACACCAATCTCATTAATAACTTTTGCGGTAATTAATCAAATTTCGCCAAATTTACAGGGAAGTTGCCGTAATAACAGCCAATGTTGCCTGCAAAACTACATGGAAAACGGTTGAGAATTGACGTCTGAATTGACGTCTAAATGAATAACTTTTAATAATAGTCAATCAAATTTCACACCAAGCTCATTAATAACTTCTGCAATAATTAATCAAACTTCGCCAAATTTACACGGAAGTTGCCGTAGTACCAGCCGATGGCGCCTACAAAATTACATGGAAAACGGTTGAGAATTGACGTCTGAATTGACGTCCTAAATGAATAACTTTTAATAATAGTCAATCAAATTTCACACCAAGCTCATTAATAATTTTTGCAGTAATTAATCAAACTTCGCCAAATTTGCAGGGAAGTTGTCGTAATACCAGCCGATGGTGCCTACAAAAATTACATGGAAAACAGTTGAGAATTGACGTCTGAATTGACGTCTGAATGAATAACTTTTAATAATAGTCAATCAAATTTCACACCAAGCTCATTAATAATTTTTGCAGTAATTAATCAAACTTCGCCAATTTTGCAGGGAAGTTGTCGTAATACCAGCCGATGGTGCCTGCAAAACTACATGGAAAACAGTTTAGAATTGACGTCTGAATTGACGTCTAAATGAATAACTTTTAATAATAGTCAATCAAATTTCACACCAAGCTCATTAATGACTTCTGCAATAATTAATCAAACTTCGCCAAATTTATACGGAAGTTGCCGTAGTACCAGCCGATGGCGCCTACAAAATTACATGGAAAACGGTTGAGAATTGACGTCTGAATTGACGTCTAAATGAATAACTTTTAATAATACTCAATCAAATTTCACACCAATCTCATTAATAACTTTTGCAGTAATTAATCAAACTTCGCCAAATTTACAAGGAAGTTGCCGTAATAACAGCCAATGTTGCCTGCAAAACTACATGGAAAACGGTTGAGAATTGACGTCTGAATTGACGTCTAAATGAATAACTTTTAATAATAGTCAATCAAATATCACACCAAGCTCATTAATAACTTCTGCAATAATTAATCAAACTTCGCCAAATTTACACGGAAGTTGCCGTAGTACCAGCCGATAGTGCCTGCAAAACTACATTGAAAACGGTTGAGAATTGACGTCTGAATTGACGTCTAAATGAATAACTTTTAATAATACTCAATCAATTTTACACCAATCTCATTATTTACTTATGCAGTAATTAATCAAACTTCGCCAAATTTACAGGGAAGTCGCCGTAATAACAGCCAATGTTGCCTTCAAAACTGCATGAAAAACGGTTTGAGAATTGACGTCTGAATTGACGTCTAAATGAGTAACTTTTAATAATACTCAATCAAATCTCACACCAATCTCATTAATAACTTTTGCAGTAATTAATCACAGCTCGCCAAATTTACAGGGCAGTTGCCGTAATATCAGCCGATGGTGCCTGCAAAATTACATGGAAAACGGTTGAGAATTGACGTCTGAATTGACGTCTAAATGAATAACTTTTGATAATACTCAATCAAATTTCACACCAAGCTCATTAATAATTTTTGCAGTAATTAATCAAACTTTGCCAAATTTGCAGGGAAGTTGTCGTAATACCAGCCGATGGTGCCTGCAAAACTACATGGAAAACAGTTGAGAATTGACGTCTGAATTGACGTCTAAATGAATAACTTTTAATAATAGTCAATCAAATTTCACACCAAGCTCATTAATGACTTCTGCAATAATTAATCAAACTTCGCCAAATTTACACGGAAGTTGCCGTAGTACCAGCCGATGGCGCCTACAAAATTACATGGAAAACGGTTGAGAATTGACGTCTGAATTGACGTCTAAATGAATAACTTTTAATAATACTCGATCAAATTTCACACCAATCTCATTAATAACTTTTGCAGTAATTAATCAAATTTCGCCAAATTTACAGGGAAGTTGCCGTAATAACAGCCAATGTTGCCTGCAAAACTACATGGAAAACGGTTGAGAATTGACGTCTGAATTGACGTCTAAATGAATAACTTTTAATAATAGTCAATCAAATTTCACACCAAGCTCATTAATAACTTCTGCAATAATTAATCAAACTTCGCCAAATTTACACGGAAGTTGCCGTAGTACCAGCCGATGGCGCCTACAAAATTACATGGAAAACGGTTGAGAATTGACGTCTGAATTGACGTCTAAATGAATAACTTTTAATAATAGTCAATCAAATTTCACACCAAGCTCATTAATAATTTTTGCAGTAATTAATCAAACTTCGCCAAAATTTGCAGGGAAGTTGTCGTAATACCAGCCGATGGTGCCTACAAAATTACATGGAAAACAGTTGAGAATTGACGTCTGAATTGACGTCTAAATGAATAACTTTTAATAATAGTCAATCAAATTTCACACCAAGCTCATTAATAATTTTTGCAGTAATTAATCAAACTTCGCCAAATTTGCAGGGAAGTTGTCGTAATACCAGCCGATGGTGCCTGCAAAACTACATGGAAAACAGTTTAGAATTGACGTCTGAATTGACGTCTAAATGAATAACTTTTAATAATAGTCAATCAAATTTCACACCAAGCTCATTAATGACTTCTGCAATAATTAATCAAACTTCGCCAAATTTATACGGAAGTTGCCGTAGTACCAGCCGATGGCGCCTACAAAATTACATGGAAAAACGGTTGAGAATTGACGTCTGAATTGACGTCTAAATGAATAACTTTTAATAATACTCAATCAAATTTCACACCAATCTCATTAATAACTTTTGCAGTAATTAATCAAACTTCGCCAAATTTACAAGGAAGTTGCCGTAATAACAGCCAATGTTGCCTGCAAAACTACATGGAAAACGGTTTAGAATTGACGTCTGAATTGACGTCTAAATAAATAACTTTTAATAATAGTCAATCAAATTTTACACCAATCTCATTATTAACTTTTGCAGTAATTAATCAAACTTCGCCAAATTTACAGGGAAGTTGCCGTAATACCAGCCGATGGTGCCTGCAAAACTACATGGAAAACATTTGAGAAGTGACGTCTGAATTGACGTTTAAATGAATAACTTTTAATAATACTCAATCAAATTTCACAACAATCTCTTTAATAATTTTTGCAGTAATAAATCAAACTTCGCAAAGTTCACATTAATCAAACTTCGCCAAATTTACAAGGAAGTTGCCGTAATAACAGCCGATGTTGCCTGCAAAACTACATGAAAAACGGTTGAGAATTGACGTCTGAATTGACGTCTAAATGAATAACTTTTAATAATACTCAATCAAATTTCACACCAATCTCATTAATAACTTTTGCAGTAATTAATCAAACTTCGCCAAATTTACAGGGAAGTTGCCGCAATACCAGCCGATGGTGCCTGCAAAACTACATAGGAAACAGTTTAGAATTGACGTCTGAATTGACGTCTAAATGAATAACTTTTAATAATACTCAATCAAATTTTACGCCAATCTCATTAATAATTTTTGCAGTAATTATTCAAACTTCGCCAAATTTACAGGGAAGTTGCCGTAATACCAGCCGATGGTGCCTGCAAAACTACATGGAAAACAGTTGAGAATTGACGTCTAAATTGACGTCTAAGTGAATAACTTTTAATAATACTCAATCAATTTTACACCAATCTCATTATTAACTGATGCAGTAATTAATCAAACTTCGACAAATTTACAGGGAAGTCGCCGTAATAACAGCCAATGTTGCCTGCAAAACTGCATGAAAAACGGTTGAGAATTGACGTCTGAATTGACGTCTAAATGAGTAACTTTTAATAATACTCAATCAAATCTCACACCAATCTCATTAATAACTTTTGCAGTAATTAATCACAGTTCGCCAAATTTACAGGGCAGTTGCCGTAATACCAGCCGATGGTGCCTGCAAAATTACATGGAAAACGGTTGAGAATTGACGTCTGAATTGACGTCTAAATGAATAACTTTTGATAATACTCAATCAAATTTCACACCAATCTCATTAATAACTTTTGCAGTAATTAATCAAACTTCGCCAAATTTACAGGGAAGTTGCCGTGATAACAGCCAATGTTGCCTGCAAAACTACATGGAAAACGGTTGAGAATCGACGTCTGAATTGACGTCTAAATGAATAACTTTTAATAATAGTCAATCAAATTTCACACCAAGCTCATTAATAACTTCTGCGATAATTAATCAAACTTCGCCAAATTCACACAGAAGTTGCCGTAATACCAGCCGATGGTGCCTGCGGAACTACATCGAAAACGGTTGAGAATTGACGTCTCAATTGACGTCTAAATGAATAACTTTTAATAATACTCAATCAAATTTCACACCAATCTCATTATTAACTTTTGCAGTAATTAATCAAACTTCGACAAATTGACATGGAAGGCGCCGTAATAACAGCCAATGTTGCCTGCAAAACTACATGGAAAACGGTTGAGAATTGACGTCTGAATTGACGTCTAAATGAATAACTTTTAATAATAGTCAATCAAATTTCACACCAAGCTCATTAATAACTTCTGCAATAATTAATCAAACTTCGCCAAATTTACACGGAAGTTGCCGTAGTACCAGCCGATGGCGCCTACAAAATTACATGGAAAACGGTTGAGAATTGACGTCTGAATTGACGTCTAAATGAATAACTTTTAATAATAGTCAATCAAATTTCACACCAAGCTCATTAATAATTTTTGCAGTAATTAATCAAACTTCGCCAAATTTGCAGGGAAGTTGTCGTAATACCAGCCGATGGTGCCTACAAAATTACATGGAAAACAGTTGAGAATTGACGTCTGAATTGACGTCTAAATGAATAACTTTTAATAATAGTCAATCAAATTTCACACCAAGCTCATTAATAATTTTTGCAGTAATTAATCAAACTTCGCCAAATTTGCAGGGAAGTTGTCGTAATACCAGCCGATGGTGCCTGCAAAACTACATGGAAAACAGTTGAGAATTGACGTCTGAATTGACGTCTAAATGAAAAACTTTTAATAATAGTCAATCAAATTTCACACCAAGCTCATTAATGACTTCTGCAATAATTAATCAAACTTCGCCAAATTTATACGGAAGTTGCCGTAGTACCAGCCGATGGCGCCTACAAAATTACATGGAAAACGGTTGAGAATTGACGTCTGAATTGACGTCTAAATGAATAACTTTTAATAATACTCAATCAAATTTCACACCAATCTCATTAATAACTTTTGCAGTAATTAATCAAACTTCGCCAAATTTACAAGGAAGTTGCCGTAATAACAGCCAATGTTGCCTGCAAAACTACATGGAAAACGGTTTAGAATTGACGTCTGAATTGACGTCTAAATAAATAACTTTTAATAATAGTCAATCAAATTTTACACCAATCTCATTATTAACTTTTGCAGTAATTAATCAAACTTCGCCAAATTTACAGGGAAGTTGCCGTAATACCAGCCGATGGTGCCTGCAAAACTACATGGAAAACATTTGAGAAGTGACGTCTGAATTGACGTTTAAATGAATAACTTTTAATAATACTCAATCAAATTTCACAACAATCTCTTTAATAATTTTTGCAGTAATAAATCAAACTTCGCAAAGTTCACATTAATCAAACTTCGCCAAATTTACAGGGAAGTTGCCGTAATAACAGCCGATGTTGCCTGCAAAACTACATGAAAAACGGTTGAGAATTGACGTCTGAATTGACGTCTAAATGAATAACTTTTAATAATACTCAATCAAATTTCACACCAATCTCATTAATTACTTTTGCAGTAATTAATCAAACTTCGCCAAATTTACAGGGAAGTTGCCGCAATACCAGCCGATGGTGCCTGCAGAACTACATAGGAAACAGTTTAGAATTGACGTCTGAATTGACGTCTAAATGAATAACTTTTAATAATACTCAATCAAATTTTACGCCAATCTCATTAATAATTTTTGCAGTAATTATTCAAACTTCGCCAAATTTACAGGGAAGTTGCCGTAATACCAGCCGATGGTGCCTGCAAAACTACATGGAAAACAGTTGAGAATTGACGTCTAAATTGACGTCTAAATGAATAACTTTTAATAATACTCAATCAATTTTACACCAATCTCATTATTAACTGATGCAGTAATTAATCAAACTTCGACAAATTTACAGGGAAGTCGCCGTAATAACAGCCAATGTTGCCTGCAAAACTGCATGAAAAACGGTTGAGAATTGACGTCTGAATTGACGTCTAAATGAGTAACTTTTAATAATACTCAATCAAATCTCACACCAATCTCATTAATAACTTTTGCAGTAATTAATCACAGTTCGCCAAATTTACAGGGCAGTTGCCGTAATACCAGCCGATGGTGCCTGCAAAATTACATGGAAAACGGTTGAGAATTGACGTCTGAATTGACGTCTAAATGAATAACTTTTGATAATACTCAATCAAATTTCACACCAATCTCATTAATAACTTTTGCAGTAATTAATCAAACTTCGCCAAATTTACAGGGAAGTTGCCGTAATAACAGCCAATGTTGCCTGCAAAACTACATGGAAAACGGTTGAGAATCGACGTCTGAATTGACGTCTAAATGAATAACTTTTAATAATAGTCAATCAAATTTCACACCAAGCTCATTAATAACTTCTGCGATAATTAATCAAACTTCGCCAAATTCACACAGAAGTTGCCGTAATACCAGCCGATGGTGCCTGCGGAACTACATCGAAAACGGTTGAGAATTGACGTCTCAATTGACGTCTAAATGAATAACTTTTAATAATACTCAATCAAATTTCACACCAATCTCATTATTAACTTTTGCAGTAATTAATCAAACTTCGACAAATTGACATGGAAGGCGCCGTAATAACAGCCAATGTTGCCTGCAAAACTACATGGAAAACGGTTGAGAATTGACGTCTGAATTGACGTCTAAATGAATAACTTTTAATAATAGTCAATCAAATTTCACACCAAGCTCATTAATACCTTTTGCAGTAATTAATCAAATTTCGCCAAATTTACAGGGAAGTTGCCGTAATAACAGCCAATGTTGCCTGCAAAACTACATGGAAAACGGTTGAGAATTGACGTCTGAATTGACGTCTAAATGAATAACTTTTAATAATAGTCAATCAAATTTCACACCAAGCTCATTAATAACTTCTGCAATAATTAATCAAACTTCGCCAAATTTACACGGAAGTTGCCGTAGTACCAGCCGATGGCGCCTACAAAATTACATGGAAAACGGTTGAGAATTGACGTCTGAATTGACGTCTAAATGAATAACTTTTAATAATAGTCAATCAAATTTCACACCAAGCTCATTAATAATTTTTGCAGTAATTAATCAAACTTCGCCAAATTTGCAGGGAAGTTGTCGTAATACCAGCCGATGGTGCCTACAAAATTACATGGAAAACAGTTGAGAATTGACGTCTGAATTGACGTCTAAATGAATAACTTTTAATAATAGTCAATCAAATTTCACACCAAGCTCATTAATAATTTTTGCAGTAATTAATCAAACTTCGCCAAATTTGCAGGGAAGTTGTCGTAATACCAGCCGATGGTGCCTGCAAAACTACATGGAAAACAGTTTAGAATTGACGTCTGAATTGACGTCTAAATGAATAACTTTTAATAATAGTCAATCAAATTTCACACCAAGCTCATTAATGACTTCTGCAATAATTAATCAAACTTCGCCAAATTTATACGGTAGTTGCCGTAGTACCAGCCGATGGCGCCTACAAAATTACATGGAAAACGGTTGAGAATTGACGTCTGAATTGACGTCTAAATGAATAACTTTTAATAATACTCAATCAAATTTCACACCAATCTCATTAATAACTTTTGCAGTAATTAATCAAACTTCGCCAAATTTACAGGGAAGTTGCCGTGATAACAGCCAATGTTGCCTGCAAAACTACATGGATAACGGTTGAGAATCGACGTCTGAATTGACGTCTAAATGAATAACTTTTAATAATAGTCAATCAAATTTCACACCAAGCTCATTAATAACTTCTGCGATAATTAATCAAACTTCGCCAAATTCACACAGAAGTTGCCGTAATACCAGCCGATGGTGCCTGCGGAACTACATCGAAAACGGTTGAGAATTGACGTCTCAATTGACGTCTAAATGAATAACTTTTAATAATACTCAATCAAATTTCACACCAATCTCATTATTAACTTTTGCAGTAATTAATCAAACTTCGACAAATTGACATGGAAGGCGCCGTAATAACAGCCAATGTTGCCTGCAAAACTACATGGAAAACGGTTGAGAATTGACGTCTGAATTGACGTCTAAATGAATAACTTTTAATAATAGTCAATCAAATTTCACACCAAGCTCATTAATAACTTCTGCAATAATTAATCAAACTTCGCCAAATTTACACGGAAGTTGCCGTAGTACCAGCCGATGGCGCCTACAAAATTACATGGAAAACGGTTGAGAATTGACGTCTGAATTGACGTCTAAATGAATAACTTTTAATAATAGTCAATCAAATTTCACACCAAGCTCATTAATAATTTTTGCAGTAATTAATCAAACTTCGCCAAATTTGCAGGGAAGTTGTCGTAATACCAGCCGATGGTGCCTACAAAATTACATGGAAAACAGTTGAGAATTGACGTCTGAATTGACGTCTAAATGAATAACTTTTAATAATAGTCAATCAAATTTCACACCAAGCTCATTAATAATTTTTGCAGTAATTAATCAAACTTCGCCAAATTTGCAGGGAAGTTGTCGTAATACCAGCCGATGGTGCCTGCAAAACTACATGGAAAACAGTTTAGAATTGACGTCTGAATTGACGTCTAAATGAATAACTTTTAATAATAGTCAATCAAATTTCACACCAAGCTCATTAATGACTTCTGCAATAATTAATCAAACTTCGCCAAATTTATACGGAAGTTGCCGTAGTACCAGCCGATGGCGCCTACAAAATTACATGGAAAACGGTTGAGAAATGACGTCTGAATTGACGTCTAAATGAATAACTTTTAATAATACTCAATCAAATTTCACACCAATCTCATTAATAACTTTTGCAGTAATTAATCAAACTTCGCCAAATTTACAAGGAAGTTGCCGTAATAACAGCCAATGTTGCCTGCAAAACTACATGGAAAACGGTTTAGAATTGACGTCTGAATTGACGTCTAAATAAATAACTTTTAATAATAGTCAATCAAATTTTACACCAATCTCATTATTAACTTTTGCAGTAATTAATCAAACTTCGCCAAATTTACAGGGAAGTTGCCGTAATACCAGCCGATGGTGCCTGCAAAACTACATGGAAAACATTTGAGAAGTGACGTCTGAATTGACGTTTAAATGAATAACTTTTAATAATACTCAATCAAATTTCACAACAATCTCTTTAATAATTTTTGCA
>CAXHKU010000765.1:0-41715 GCA_964017125.1 Flabesymbios commensalis | reverse complement strand
TCCCTACATTACCATGTGTTAATGTCACATGTGGATTAAATGAATGAATGAAGATTGAATGAAATCTTATATAGCGCATACCCTGATGACATCGCACGGCTCTGACACAGTGACCTCCATTTTTAAATGTTTTAGTTCTAATACGAGCAAAAGGTGACACCTGCTGAAAATGACCTAGTTTTCATAGGCACTTTAAATATTCGTCTAAATTTCATGGCATCCGAGTTTTTTGGTAGGCGGCGCGAGTGTCGTTTTTACACAGCTGGCTGTGGAAACAAAATGGCGGTCAATCTGGTTGGGCCTCGCGCAGTAAATGAGTTAGGCAGCCCAGTCATACCGGGTATATAGCGCACGTATCCAGCTGAACATTCGAAGGAGAAAAATGTCAATTATTGTATGAGGTCACCAAACGCTTGGTGAGTTTTAGCGACTTTCTTGAAGAGGTCGGGGTTTTCTGCAGACGGATCTGGCTCTCCAAACTGTGCCAGAGTGCTGGAGCCGCAGCTGCAAATTTCCTAACACCGAAGTTTTAAAGTCTGCACTTTTGGACTACCAGAAGCTGCACTGTGTTCGAGCCCAGTGTTCTAGGTTGTGTATAAGGCACTAGCAGCTCTGTGATGCAAGTGGGGCGGGGCCATGTAGAGCACGATAATTATTATGTAAATAGCATGATCTTATACGTTATGCGGAATGCGACTGATAGCCAATGAAGTTTGAAAAGAATTGGTGAGATATGGTCCGGGTCCCGTTTGCCGGCTTATATATTAGCTATCACTCTCACTGCTGCATTTTGCACCCTCTGCAACATCTTTATGAGTATAGCTGGGAGTCCAAATAGCAGAGAGTTGTAGCAGTCAAGTCGGGGAATGACTAGGACCTGGACAATGATGGCAGCAGTCTTCATATCCAGCACTCTTTGAAAGCTGCTGATGTTGTGGAGGGGGTAGAATGAAGAGCGGCAAACACTGTTGTTCATTATTTCATTTGATCAGCTTTAACATTTTAATTCAGAAGTCAATAATATAGCAAGACGATGAGGACTTGAGCGCAGTCTATTTTACGATGAGACAGTCCATAGTCAAATGTTTGTCAAAAATAGCACCAAGGTTGCGAGCTAAGGGAGATGGAGAGATGTTGTTGTCACCAATAATAATCTCGCTGATATTGGAGAGAGGTCCCACTACAGGTGTCTGTCACAACGGGAGAGTATTTTCATCATTCAATTTTAGTTAATTCATTGCCATCCATGCCTTTATCTCCATAACGTAGGCTTCGATCCGCTCGATGGTCTGCAGCAGCATCCTGGTCAAATACGATGCATAGCTGAGTGTCGTCCGCGTAGAAGTGAGCGATCAGTCCATGCCGCCGCCCTATACTTGCTATGGGCGCAGAATATAATGCGAATTGTAGTGGCCCAAGTATAGAGCCTTGAGGCACACCATAGCTGAGCAATCTAGGCTTTGGGGTGGTGTTGTGGATCATCACAGACTGCGTCCTGTCAGTCATGTAAGACCTAAGCCATGCCTAAGCTGTGCCAAATACACCTCCGCTGACTCTGAGACGCTGTGGCAGGATTTCATGGTCAATGGTGACAAAAACGTCAGAAAACCCTAATATTAGCAGCATCACGCATTTCTTCCTATCTATGGCCTGCAGTATGTAATTGTGGACTCTGAGAAAGGCAGTCTCCGTACTGTGATGTTTTCTGTGAGCAGACTGTGACAGCTCTAAAATGGAGTTTTGAGCCACTTTCTCGACTATCGTGGACACAAATCGTCGCCTCGGAGCTAAAGGATCCTATCTGACACTCGTCAGAGTGGCAGATGTGGCAGGTGTTACTTGGGCTGTATTGTAGATTGAAGGGGAAGAGCCAGATGTTATAGACGTGTTCACGATCTTGGTTAATATGCTAAATAACTTCAGGTTGCATAAGTATATAATTAATTAGCCTACATGTTTTGAAATATAACATATTTATGGCTCTATAATAAATATTTAATAGGCTTAATTCATGCTAGTTGTATTCATTGACACTAACAACATTGGTATAGTCAGACACCAATGTCATGGTTCTACCATTTTTCGTTTTCGAGATATTTCAAAAGAAGTATGATTTTTACTACTGATTTACATTTTTTTGTAAAATTCTCAACGTCGACATCCCCTTTCTCAATCTAGGTTATTACGAAAAATACAATAAAACATTGTATGGACCCCGATGCCAGGTGTAGGCACATATCCGTATTTGACGCCAAGACTATATCAGATATAAAAGAACAGTAACTTGCATCCGCAAAATACATTCTTTTCGACATTTTACTGGTGACTACCCAGCAAACACGAAATATCGACCCAATGCTGTTTAAATGTTGGCCCACTCTCTTCGACGTCGGCCCAACATTAAAACAACACTGGCTCAATGTCTTGTGTTTGCTTGGTAAGCTTCGTGTTGTTATATATCCAACATATCAGTTGGTTGTACCACATTATGCGATATATTTAGCATGATTTAAATTTAGCTATCGCATTTTTTTAACATTTTTGCTAAGAAAAATAACTTGAAAATTTAAATATGGGAAGGAATTATGTTATGCTATAAGTAAAAGATGCATGATTATGAGCATGTACATACCAAATTTTGTGCTTTTTAAAACATTTTGAACGACTCTACCCGAATCTGCAAAACTATTAGAATCACTAACCCAATACATGCCTCACCCTATATATCAATTGTTTACAGATTTCAGAGCCGACTGAGCCGCTACGGCTGGTCCGGACCAGTTTTTAGCTGATGTCATGATTTTCGCTTGGTTATTCATAAAATTTTCAGCGGATAGGGTTAGCCCATCCCTCCTCGTAATAATGGCCGGACCAGTTAATAATTGCTTTCGCCGGGCCTGAATTTGTCGTTAGACCAACAAGGTAAATTTATGTTTGAACATTGATTATGCCCTAGAATGGAGTGATGTATATGGAGGAATTGTTATTTTTGTCAATGATATGCAGTTAGATTGGCTAATGTCACCAGATTGAGTTAAATAATTTGATTATTTTCATGTTTCAGATATGCGCAAAATTTTATAGCATGTGACTTTGATAATTCTTCACACACTAAGAGTACCTTCAATTAATTATTGTTTAAATATTACTGTATAATTATCTACCTGTATATCTTCATTAACAATTTTCACTCTAAGTATTCTTATCTAAATCTCACCCACTTGAAGTTGTGTTTCGCTGCCGCGACCAAAACTTCAAATGAGTGAAAATTGTTCTTATTTGTTTAATTTTGGACCAAATATTTGGAAATCTTGATGTTTAAATACTCATTTCGTTCACAATAGCTGTGAATTAGTCTCTTCATAAAACAGATTTGAAACGATTATAGGTGTGCTTACCTGCCTACCCTTTAACCCTGTCAAGCCTGAATTTACCATTGTCATCTTCATCCGCTACAAGCCGCGAATTGCTGTCGCAATTTTTCGACTTGTAGCGGATGAAGATGATTTGATGTGGGTCAAAAATTAAAGAAAATTGCCATGTATTTTAAACCAGTTTTATGGACATTTTCATTCTAAACCTCCTAGTTGTAGGAAAATAAAGGCTGTATTCAGGATTGTAAAATGCTGTTTTAATGCATCGTGAGGGTTTAACCCTTTAACCGCCAAATTATTCAATCTGAATTTTCACCCACTTGAAGTTGTGTCTCGCTAACGCGATCCACAACTGCAAGTGAATGAACATTATTCAGATTTGACAAAATGGAGGTCAACTGTTCTCAACAATTGCTGATCGATGTCACATTTTATCTTTCACATGTTTAAAAGGTGGTACTTGATGTGCTAATAAAAAATTAAAACCCGATATATATGCGGCACCGGCGGTCAAAGGGTTACAGAGTTAATGAGGCAAATGAGCCATACATACATGAAATGTCATATAATGTATCTGCAACTGTTTCATACAATACACCATTGTAGGAAAATAGATAATCCTGGCAAAACTCAAACATATAATCAGTTACTATGCCTATGGCAGAATGTCAGACATCAGCCCGTCAGCCAGATTATTGGCTAGAATTAATGTGGATTAATTTTACCCTTCAACCGCCAAATTAGGCAACTTGAATTTTCACCCACTTGAAGTTGTGTCTCGCTGACGCGATCCACAACTTCAAGTGAGTGAAAATTATTCAGATTTGACAAAATGGAGGTCGACTCTTTTCAAATCTTGCTGATTGATGTCACATTTTATCTTTAACATTTGTAAAATGTGGTACTTACATGTAATGTGGTAATAAAAAATGAAAACCCATATATATGCGGTTAAATGGTCAATGGTATGGTGGTAATGGTCATGTCTGTGGTGATGGCCAAGTATTGGTTATACGCTCCCCTCCAGGAATACTGGCAGTGATCATTGATCAAGGCGCTCACACAGCGTCTTTTCGACGTCACAGCCAACGGGGTCCCCACCATAAGAAAACATTCGAAAACAGATTTGTTTTATTTAAAGCTGAGGTCTTACTTTAGAATATGTTCGTGTTAGTATGTGTAATTATCATACCATAAAACTACCAATAAAAAATCGATAAGAATAAAGACGTTATGTGATGTCTTCAACAATAAAAATATGTACATATAGCCTAGTGTAAAGATATCATCATATCTAGGAATGTGAATTTTAGGAATACAAATAGTAAGGTTGGTTATTTGAAGGACATGTAGAAGTCCTAGAGAATGACTGGTCACTTTAAAGTAGCAGGATCATACAAGAAAGCGAACACGCAAATCAGTTATTTTCTGGTCATGGTCTGATACAAACTGCAAGATATTCCAGGGTAAAGCTTTTTATTATAATTAAACAGTTGTTCAGTTTGTTACATGGCCTGATCTGCTAATCACCTCCCGTCACTCATTTGTTAGATAAATAATGGTTAAATGACCACCAAAATGCGATTAACCAAGTGTTGCTGTCGGCCCACCTCGTTGCCTCTAGTGAGAGTATTGCTGTAACCATAATACAGGCCCTGTTTAATATTATTATTATTTATTCATTGAAACCCCCACAAGTGAGTAAAACATATTATATTGTCTATTGCATACATACAAACGTATCATATATAAGAAATATCACAGTATATGTATCAAAGGGACATGCCCAGGTCTAATATCATCAAAAACATCGGTGATTTTATTTCATGGTTGTCAATAATTAGAAATTCCTAATTTCTAATTATTGACAACCATGTCAAAAATAAGAAATACGGGAATTTCGTATCTATATCTGGCCTAACTGGTAAGTCCGCAGCACAAAAATTAAAAAAACTTTTGCAGTTCTAGTCTATGGTCATGTTTACATCATATGGTCATATTAAGAAGCCAAAATAAAATCACCGATTTTGTGATGATTTTAGATCTGGGCATGTCCCTTTAAAATACGACGCGATGTCATTGATAAGAACACAAGGCATAGAGGTACCTCTGGATTCTCTAAATCCGAGTTGGGTATCATAGAGCTCATCCTTCGGCACTATTAACATCTCAATCAGTTTAGAGCGAGTTGAGCTTAGCGTTATGGGTCTGTAATTTCCGGGTACATTCGTATTGAGAGCGGGTTTTTTAAAATTGAAATTAAAATACCTGTCAGGAAGGACTTAGGTACACAGCCTCTATAGAGGACACTGGAATAGATACATGACAGTATCTCACACAAAGTGGGGCTATTCCCATAAATGAAATATTCACTAGGCCTACATATGCCATCGACCCCCGTAGAGGAGCCCCGTTTGTGGCGACTTATCAGATCACTAACGAGGCTTGGCTTAATCATACAAGACTCAGTCACATATTGTTCATTATTTTTATATTTATTCTGCACATCTATTGATATTCGTTGCTGCTCTTCCGTGAGTTCGGCGTTGTCCTGCATTATAGTTTACAAGGGTGACAGAAATCTTGGAAAAACGAATCCAAATGAACTAGAGGCAGCTGGACTGATGGCTAAAAGGATCTCGCCTTCCACTATGTCAACACAGGGTGGCTTTTGTGGAGGGTGGCTTTTGCTATTAAACTAGACGAACCATACTTAATGTTTGACGGCCAAATACAAGAGCCGACGTGATATAAAAATTATTTTGTGTTTTTTTTCTTGCAGGTTACGCATCTGCTATGTTTGTTAACGAGGGTGGAACACTCTATGTAAATGGGAAATACATTCACTCATCTACTAGTGCTTCTTCATTATTGACTGTTCAGAAATTACCGCCAGTACTGGTGGGAGTTCATGTCACGTAAGTTTCCAGAAATGAACCCATAACCCGGCTAACACGAGACGTTGACGCAGGGTTGTTTTGGTGTTGGCCCAGCGTCGCAGGATTCAACGTCTCGTGTTTTCTAAAAGAAAAATATTTGGCGATATTTAGCCAATATGGCCTACTTTTAGCACCCTTAGCACATTCATGCATCAAATAATTTCTTTGAAGAGAAGTATTTCTGGAGAATTCTTCTCTAGAAATAATGTTAGATGTGTATTTGGTACATATGTTTTATTTTTTTCTTTCCCCTTTAAATAGCAACTACGCCAGCAATTTACCAATCAAGTTGAATTTAAATGCTTTGTAATAATTGAGAGTTAACATATACTGATGAGTAATACACACGTGAAACCCAACAATAGTGGTTTATTTATTATGTTGGTATTTTCAGTTTTGTTCTACCCACGCTCACATTAAATAAACTATAGGCCCTACAATTAGCTTTTTTCGTTTTGTTTTAGACTTCACCTTCGGTACGCTATAATTTCGTAAATATGACGTGAATAAATTTACTAATACATGTACTTACAATCATGATAAACCATCGAATCATTTTTTCTTGATAAAGGTGTCACGAGTCAAAAATTGAATTTGCCCAAGTTTCTGTTGTGGCGAGTGCTGCAATGACTCGGGACGCCACCTGGGAGTGTACAACTAAACAAAGGCACGGCTGGATGAAGATGGGCTATGATGCAGTCACTTACGGAGATAGGTGGTTCTCCGCAGAAATCACAGAAAAGTATACAAGGACGAAACATGGGAAAAATAGGCTTGGTGAACAAGCGTACACGATATGGAGTCAAGGACATTTCAACAACCTAAATGCCAAAACAAATTATTACTTTTGTCGTGGAGTATTCGGTAAGTATACGTTTGCTTCTGTAATCAGCTTATTTAACCGTTTAACCGCCAAATTATTCAATCTGAATTTTCACCCACTTGAAGTTGTGTCTCGCTGACGCGATCCACAACTTCAAGTGAGTGAAAATTGTTCAAATTTGACACAATGGAGGTCAACTCTTTTCAAATCTTGCTGGTTGATGTCAGATTTTATCTTAAACATATTTGAAATGTGGTACTTGTTGTGCTGATAAAAAATGAAAACTCGAATATATGCGACACCAGCGGTTAAAGGGTTAATGAACTCTGAGCATAAATGAATGTACCTATCATCTAATGTTGGTTTATCGTTGGGCCGCTGACCCATCAATAAACCAACATTGGCTCAATGTCTCGTGTTTTCTGGGTAAAGCCGGCTTTCCATCCAGGCGTTTATTTCCATGCAGCGTGATCAGTTACGTTTGAAAATTCTGCTTGAAAATCGCGATTTTTGACGCTCTGACGCCTCTACGGTGGTGGGGAAGACCAGTGAAATGACGTCATTTGAATACTTTTTTTATGGGTCTATACGGCCATTATAAATAGTTTAACCCTTTAACCGCCAAATTATTCAATTTGAATTTTAACTCACTTGAAGTTGTGTCTCGTTGACGCGATCCACAACTTCAAGTGAGTGAAAATTATTCATATTTGACAACATGGAGGTCAACTCTTTTCAAATCTTTCTGGTTGATGTCACATTTTATCTTTAACATGTTTAAAAGGTGTACTTACATGTGCTAATAAAAAATAAAAACCCGAATATATGCGACACCGGCGGTTAAAGGGTTAATTCTTTTAGTGCGGGGTCCGTCTTTAGAAGAGGCTCTCCGCGCCAAAAGGGTTGAATATGTTTTTTCCCACATAAATATGACTAGCGGTTTCTGTTGTAGGGATCCACACTAGGCTGAGGGTGGACTCCTATGGGGTGCTTTACCTGGACGGGGAGCCGGTGGGAGTTATTGAGTCTGCAGACTACCTCTGGGTTCATGTTTTACCAAGAACGACGCGGATTCTGGCTGTCAAGGTAAGACTAATGGGTAGGCTTATTAGTCCAGCAGATTTGTGGCGAAGAAGAAGAAGAAGAAAATAAATTTATTTGACCAAAACATAATTAATTACAAATAAAGTGAAAAGTACAAATAACAAATAACAGTCAGGAGACCATAGTTAAGACAAAAAAATGCCGCTACCACTATGGCCACCTTTCACACAAGAAAACATAATATCAAGATATTCAAGTTGCAAAAGGGTCAATGATTATAAAGAAAACGATATTGTACCAGTGATTACATAATAAATATCTACAAACATGCAAAAATGTCGATTGATTTATACAGATATATTTCAAATATATAGCAAAATGATAATGAGACGGTCGTCCCAACAAAAATGTAAACTAGCTTGTCATGATATCATAATAATAATAAAATAATATTATGTCAATACAGCTTGTGCAGAGCCAAAAGACCAGCAACTGCACACTTGTAAAGTAAGCGGATGCTGCCCTTTGGCTCAACAAGGAAGAATGAAACAAAGCACTTTACTCAGCTCCAATGGAAACAAAAGGTCGGCAGACCCGACCCTTTGGTACCATCAGAGCGAAAAAGGAAATTATGAAAGAGTAAAATGAAATATGGTTTAACATGCTAAATAACATTAAAATCAATTTTGATTCAACATGTTACATATATAACAGTGATTTATATTACATACAGTATTATATTTACTAATACAGAATTTTTTAATGTATTCAGTGAAACCAGTCATACTGTGTGTAGTTGCTTTATTTAATATTATTAAAGGTGTATTGTTAATGACAATGGGTAATTGATATCTAATGCATTTACGTGAGAATTCGTGTTTAACTATGGGGTTTCGCAAATTAGTGCATCCTCTAGTATTGTAATTGTGAGTTTCTAAACCAGTTTGGAAAGTGAAATTTTGAAAATACACAGGAAGACAATTATTTGTATATTTAAAATAAAATTTTAGCTGTTGAACATAATGTAGGTCATATATTTTTAATACGTTGAGCTTCTTAAATATGGGATCAGTATGAGAAAAGAAATGACTTTTGTCTATTATCCGAATAGCCTTTTTTTGCAATTTGTGGATACGCTTAGAGTCGTGTCCCCATGCCAGTAAACAATAATTAAGATGCGGGAGGATAAGAGAATTGTAAATTGTTAGGAGTGTTGTTTGAGGGAGCTGGTATTTTAATTTATTTATTATTCCTATAGTTTTTGAAATTTTATTTGCTACTTTGGTCACATGACTTTTCCAAATTAGATGTTTGTGCAAAATTAGTCCTAGAAAATCAAATTGTTCAACACACTCAATTTTTTCATTGTTTATTTCTATCTTTGGAATTTCTAAGCGTTTTTTGGGCTGATAAAATAACATAAATTTAGATTTCTGTGTATTTAAAGTAAGTTTGTTTGCCTTTAACCATAGCCTAATTTTGTCCAATTCGTTATTCAACATTTTTATGTTTACTTTTGTGTTATTTTTAAAATAGAAGTCACTTAAATTGGCTAAAAGTGTGGTGTCATCTGCGTAAATAATAGTTTTAAAAATAGTGCTAGCAAAAGGTATATCATTCATATAGATTATGAATAAAAGCGGACCTAAAATCGATCCTTGTGGGACTCCAGTTAAAATATTAGTGAAGGCTGATCTAATATTATTTATTTCGACGCATTGTTTTCGATTTTTTAAGTAATTTTCGATTAAGTTTAGTGAGCTACCTTGGATACCGTAAAATTTAAGTTTGTCTAGTAAAATTGTATGGTTTAATGTATCAAATGCTTTGGATAAGTCCAAATATATGGTTATCGGTATATTGCCTTTTTCCATTCTACTTGTAATAGTGTCGATGATGTCAAGGGCAGCCAATTCAGTAAAATGCTTACTACGAAAGCCGTATTGTCCTTCATAATAAAGATTGTTTAATGTAAAATAGTTATTTATTTGGTTGTAAATTACACGTTCAAATATCTTTGACAGTGCTGGTAAAAGAGATATTGGTCGATAATTATTTATAGAGGTAGGATCACCTTTTTTGAAAAGAGGATTGACTTTTGCTAATTTAAGATTGTCTGGGAAAATGCCTGTGGTTAGTGATTGGTTTACTGTTGTTGTCACAGCTTTTATTAAATCGAATTTAACAGATTTTATTAAGAAAGTTGATATATCGTCTACACCTGTACTGTTTTTGTGAGGAATATTATCAAAAATTTTGGATATGGCGTCTTCGTTAACTAGTTGAAATGAAAATAATTTGGAAGTTGGGCTCTTCAAATATTTTTTATGTGAATCTGGTTCAACATCGTTGAGTTTTGAAGCCAGAGTGTGACCAATGTTGACAAAATACTGATTGAAGTGATTCACAATGGTTTGAGTCTTACTAGTTATATTATTATCTATTAACATTTTGTCGGGCGAAATTGTCTTTTTTGTACTAAACATATTTTTTATAGCTGACCATGTTTTTTTAATGTTAAATGCGTATTTAGTAAAGAGAGAATGGTAATAAGTTTTCTTCGCGATGAAAATACTTCTTTTTAAGATAACGTTAAGCGTACGGAGATTAATTTTTCTTTGCTCATAGTCAAGCGAGTTAGTAGGAGTGTTTTTAAGATCTCGGTACAATGTGTCACGTCTTTTAATTGATTTTATAATTCCAGCTGTGATCCACTCTGATTTTGCGTGTTTAAATTTATTAAATTTTACTTTCTTGCGGGATAAGTTGTTTTGTTTTGCTTTAGTTAAAACGTTCTCAATTATACGATAATTTGTATTGGGGTCTGAAGTTAAATCTGCACTAATTTTTTCATTCAGATTTGCTGATCTTATTTCGGTTTTGAAATTATTTAGAGAATCAGACGAAATGTTATTTACATAGATGTATTTATTAACCGGTGTTTGAGTATGATTAATGTTTATGGAAAGTAGATAGGGAAAATGATCTGATATGTTACTAGTTAATATGCAGGCTGATGTATCTATGAGATTGTAAGTTAACTTACAAAAGAAATTGTCTATGAGTGAACCTGACTTCTCGGATAATCTCGTTGGAAGAGTAATATGGGGGTAAAAACTATGTGATGTTATGGTGTCAAAAAATTCATTAAAAATAGGTTTTTGGTTTACTTTAAGTAAGTTTATATTAAAGTCACCTGTTAGAACTATTTCGCATTTGTTATTATCTAATTTATTGAAAATAGGGACTAATTCATTTATGAAGGATTGGTAGTTCTCATTTCTTTCGCGTGGGGGCCTGTATACGTTTCCTAGAATAATTTTTTCGTTTAAATTTTCTATTTCAATAAAGAGACCTTCCCAATTAGTGTTTTTTTTGTATAAAGGTAATAATTTGTGTTTATAAAGTTCATTTAAGTATATAGCTAGACCTCCATGAGAGGTGCATATTGATCCCTGTGAAATCATATTATAGCCAGGAATTTGTATTAATCTTAGATCTGAATCGTCGGACAGCCAGGTTTCTTGGAGACAAATAGCGCTAAATTCAAATTGGTGCTGTTTTAATTCATTTAATAATATCTGTAATTGGTCAAATTTGGCGTGTATGGATTGAATATTAAGACTTAAAATAGTGAAATGTTTTCTTCGTTCTATACAAAAAGATATGAATTCATTATTATTAACGTAAGGAGAGTGCTTAATAATGTTAAAATCTTCTATTTTACTTTTATCGCGATCATTATTATTTACTAGATTTAAGACTTGATTTAAGGAGTTATTGTTGACTCCTCCATACTTCCTTAATACATATTCTTCAGTTGACATGGTAAAATTTTAAAAAATATAATACTAGTGACAAGCTATGCAATCTATTCATGTAATGTAGATAAATATGTGTGCTCATAGGTACAACAACTGTTAACATGATTAACAAGGTTGGGACAACAGAAAAGCTAGAAAAAATGGAACAAATAATTGAAAAATTAGAAAAATAAAAACATAAAAAAGAAGCTAGGAAAAAGTGAAGTGTGCAGAACATGTCAGTGGATCAACTATGGACCACTGACGTGTGTCGTGTGCCAGAATGTGTATTAACATTATCGAATCAATATATTTACAATCAAATATAGTGTTTATAAGTTACATTGAGTTTCATTGAGAAGTTAATTACATGAGCTAAACGAGTCAACAAACTACAATCAATACAAAAACTTATTATTATAGTGTAAAAAATATATGCACATTAATTTATCAATGGGAGTTCACAGTATATACAGTTCAAATAAATGTACAACAGAGAGGGCATACGGTTCTGGACGATGGTGTGAGCTGAGTGAGACATTCATGGGTGTCAGAGAGCATTGGTGAGGGTGGGGAGAGATACAGGTGTACATAAACCCTGTACATGAGTAACCAGGTAACCACGTAACAAGCTGATTGGGTTGAAACCTCCCCGGCTGAACTAACAGTCAACAGTCAACTCACACGCCCCCCCCCCCTTCGTCGAGAAGGGGGAGGGAGAGTTAACGCTTTAATCACAAGATTTGTTGAAAGTTAAGTTAGAATATACTGATATATGGAAATGAGAACACAAAAACAGCAATTACCTGACATTGGTTGGAAAATTAATAAGAAACTGCTACATCTTGGCGGTAAAAATATAATTGGAGAAGTGGATATTAAGGCAGGAAAGACTAATTTCAATCAAATTAAACAGGATGCATTGTTATTTTAAACTGTGAGAATAGTCTAATCTTATTAAAATCAGTGGTGTATCTCAACAACAAATAGTAAGGAAAACAACATTTAACATTTTGAGCAACAAAATTATAAGACATGTAAATAAAGAATTAAGACTACGTTTATAAATTCCGAAGCATTATTTTTCTACGTTTATAAATTCCGAAGCATTATTTTTTATGACATTGGGATATTTAAAGTCATTGCAATCAATATGTTCATTCATTCGAGTGTTTTACAATGATGTTAAAATCGTCACATTGACATGGTTCGTAAGGTTTACGAAATAAGCAAGATAGTTTATCAATGCACAGGTGATTTAACATGGTTAAGCAAGAACCTAGGCCAGGGCGTGATTTACACAAAATGAAGCTTATTACAAACAGTAATTGTTAAGTATGTTTATATATAAATATACATACATATACATACGTATACATATATACACACACATATATTTAAATAGTGCGAACATGCAAAAAATAGTGACCAGCTTGAATGTCACTATAAGGCTCAATCAGATTGGAATCAATGACAGTGAATTGCTTAATAATTTTGAAACAAACAACGATAACATTATTATTTTGTGTATAGCTTAAAATAAACTAACAAAAATAACAAACTAAGATATGTGTTCAACCAGGAGTTTAAGGTTTACTATACCTCTTAATTGTTCATTGTTCGTTGGTGGAATCAAGTGATAATCAGTTGATAATATCGTTACCAGCAACAGCAGTGACCGCAGCAGTGTCAGGTGTAGAGGTGTTATTAGACTGTGCTGTGTTGTTGTTGACAGTAGGCCTAACAGGCTGTGGCGGTCTCTCCGGGGAGGCACCGAAAGAAATGCCGTTGTTTCAACTGTGGGGGTGGTGGTCTCTGATAGTCACGTCCACGTTGCTGATGTGCGTTGGCTAGTACAACATTCAGGTCGTCGTAAACCCTTAACTTAATTTTAAGTCCTGCCTTCGTCATACACCAGACATGACCATTCCACGACCACGCGGAATTAACCCCGTCGTGGAATCTGGCACGGTTCAGAAGTTGTTGATTTAAAGTGGTCAAATCTTCCGTTATAACATACTTTGAACCCTTTAGCTCACGACGTGCTCTTATAACTCTCTGTTTAATATCCCTATTATGAAAACGAACAATGATGGCTGGTGGCTTGTCATCGCGAGCCCGACCAATGCGATGAGCGGCTTCAATGTCTTTTTCATTTATTGATTTAAGTTGTAGTTTTTGGTGGATGATGCCTACAACTTCCTTTTTAACATCTTCGTTTTCCTGCACTTGGTGGCCATGTATCCTCAAACACCATCTGCGTCCATATTGCTCATTTTCGTTACACCAACGCATAGTTTCTTTCCACGAGGCCAGGTTGCTGTTTTCATTTTTGGTAATTTCTGACAGTCTATCTTCATTTTCCTTCATACGCTTTTTCAAATCAGTATTTTCACGTCTCATCAAATCATTCTCACCACTGATGATATCCAGCTGTGCCTCAAGAGCGGTCAGCTTTGCCGTAACACTATCTAAGATTTCATTTTTTAGGTCGGCCAGGGCTTTTCGGATGGTGGTATCAACCGACTCGTTAATTGTTGCTCTCAACTCCGACATCCCGATATTCACGAACACTTCATCGTCACCAGAAGACTTGTCTCTCAAGGAATGTTCTTGTTTTTTTATCTGGTTGTCTATTAGCTTTATCTTTCTTATGGGACCCTGTCTTTTGACTGTCCCCCATTGTTGTGGTTGCTGATACAATATAGGCTACTAGTCTGAGGAAAAAGTATTAGACCAGGTAGGCCTAGTCACAAACAGCTGACGGTCGTTGACACTGCTGATCAGCTCAGTGAAGGCTCAACCCTCCCGGATTAGTGTGTTGTTGTGTGCGTGGAGCTGACTTAATATCTCGAGCGTACAGCTGTACATACAAATTCTCAACAAAGGATATTAATAAAACTCATTTTTCTCCCACAATAGGATCATCTACGCACTGAAAACTGTGCTTGTTCACTCCAATATCCTTAAATAAACATTCTGGCACACATTATTACTCACACATGATGATTAAAACATTATATTATATGAGAAATCCTGGAGTAGAAAAATGTACGTCTGCTCCCTCTCAAATCAATCAATCAATATCCGGAAGGCTCAGCTAGTGATAAAAGCACCAAAATCTCCAGAAAGTTAGCTGAGATGATACTCTTTGAAATTAGCTATGGACCCAAGTTAAACAAATCCAAGATGGCCGTCATTTTCAAGATGGCGGCCAAATTTAAAAAAAATCACGAAATTTTATTGTGATCATTGAAAAATAATTTAAAATTTATTGTGTAAAGTTTATGCTGCACAGGGACACATACAAATACATGTAGACAAATGATCAAAAAGGTGGAATCCAAGATGGCCGCTATTTTCAAGATGGCGACCAATTCAATATAAAAAAATGATAATTTAAAGATTATTAAAACCATGTTATCTGCTGTAATAGACACACTTAGAAAAAATCTATTTAAATAAATTTCTGATAAAAAATTGTGCAATCCAAAATGGCCGCCATTTTTAGCATCGATTGGCAAAAAGGCAGTAACTGTTATTTATTTATTCAACCAACTTTGAAATAAATACAAATATTTGTTATCAAGTATTTCTCCTTCAAAATGAATTTCTCATTAATAACTACATTATTTCTCAGCAAACACGACACGCTGAAACAATCATGTTGTAATGTTGGCTCAACGTGCAACATAATAAAGTTGTAGTAGAATTAGTTTCAGTAAGTGTATAGACTTCGTCTGTGTATGGTATGCTATTGCATCATGTCAAAAAAACGTTTGACAGAAATGTCTGTAGACCAGCCACAAAAGTCACAATCAATAGATTGGGATAAGTGTATATTTTGTCAACATAATAAAGACGAGGCTCCGCAGTGGCCTTTGGGGACAAAACGTTCGGATATATATCCACTAAAGACAGATGGAAAAGCAGCTTCAGTAATTCAAGAATTCGACAAGATAGGGTCTCTACCAATGCCATTGAATGTGGCGTTATTGGACGAAGGCAAATGAATAATACTCCAACACTTGTTGATAATCAAGCCAAATGGCAGGTTCATTGAATTGAAGCTGGATAGAGAGATTTCTAAGTCACAAAAACAGAAAAGCAGCGACATTTACACCTCTCCTGATACCAAGAAGGCAACAAGGCAGAGTTGTACTTCAACTGATATATCTAAGGAAAGTTGTTTTTTCTGTGTTCAAATTTCTGGAGAAATTCACTTGGTTTCTACCTTGAATTTAAATAGAAACGTTAGAAAATGTGCCATAGAGCTACAAGACACTGTTCTATTAGCAAAACTTGCTGCTGGTGACATGATCTCACAAGATGCAGTTCATCATAGAGCTTGTATCGTTGGCTGAGCTGATTACTTACATGAAGGATACATATATCGAAAGTGGCGCAGCTCCCGTATTTAGATTAGCATAGCTAGCAAGACTATATAAAATTTGGCTAAAGCTGATTGGAGGTGATGTTTCGGGTCGTTTTAATAATACTCACTTAAAAACCAGAATTCTAGCACACCAACAAGATCTTCAAGCCTAAAGAGAAGGTAGAGATATTCTCCTCGCATTCAGCAAAGACGTGGGAGCCGCCTTACGACAAGCATATGAACGCGATTTTAATGACGAAGCCTGGATTTTGTCACAGGCCGCGAAGATTGTTCGACGGGACATGTTTAATACAAATAATTCATTTGAGATACAAGCCGTTTTTAGTGTTGCGCAGTGTATTTTCTATAACAACACTTTTCGTCATCACAAGCAAGCAACAGGAACATACTACAACACCATGAGAGAGCCACCTCTTCCAATATATGTGGGACTGCTGTTACATGGTGAAACCCGCAAACGTAGCTTGGTTGATAAATTCTACGATCTTCGAATATCAGTATCATATGACAGTGTTTTGAACATATCAGCTGATCTGGGAAATGATATATCAGAACTTTACAAATCAGAAGGTGTAGTTTGTCCTCGTCAACTCCGACGTGGAGTTTTTACAACAGCTTCTTATGACAATATAGATCATAATCCATCACCAAACACAGCCCTTGGAGCTCTTCATGGAACAGCAATATCTTTATTCCAGCATGATCCATGCCACACAAATCCCGGCGAGGCAAGGATAATTGAATCACATGTTAGCTCATCTCAACAAGAAACGCGCCACTTCCAGAAGAGTACACAAATGTTCAACTACTGGTTCTGTCCAAGAATAAAGCCAAAGTTCCACAGACTAATAGTGCTCTAATTTGCTGTATCAGCAATGCAGAAGAAACACAGGTAAGAGGAAATACAATTTTCCATGCATTATGCCTTTATGTAGGCGCTTTGTTGATTATATTAGACTATTCTTATGTGGTAAATATTTGCTTCAGATGGCTGGATCAAGTACATGAATTCTGCCTAGATAGTGATTCAGATGATATGAATCTATCATGGTGAAGCAAACCTTGCTATTTCATCATTGCTTCCTTTGTTTGAAGAGCAAGCTGCATCACCAGCCGTCTTCCGTCATTCAATGGATGTTATCTCAAAGGCAGTCCAGTACTTAAACCCTGGTCAAACTGCGGTCATGACATGTTGCTCGAAGAGTGTCATCTTGATGTAGCTGCTGAGCTAAGTTCAAGAAGGGCATTTTTTTAGTTAAAAAAACCTTCTTTGGAATATCACTCGATCATGCCCACGAACAAAACAACAAGCTTGTTAAGGGTGATGCTGGAGCAATAGGACTTACAGAAAATTCCTCACAGCTACTCAGACGGATGGTGTCTGGCCCAGGAATAGCTGGGATAGTAAACGAGTTTGAGTGTTCAATGGAAGTAACAAAAGGTGACCAAGGTAAGAAACAAGACTGCCGTCATCATGAGCAAAGGAAAGGAGTGCAAAAGGCATTCAAGAAACAAGTGAAATCACTGTCCACTGCAATAACAGAAATGGGGAACCCTTCTCAGGAATCAACTAACGATCTACTTGTTCTTGATACTCAGGACATAATGTTGCCTTGTGTTGTTGAAACAGTTAAAACATCAGAAAGTGTGGGACAAAAAACCAATATCGCGAATTTGTTACAGAAAGACTAGAAGCGAGATCAAAGTCCCTATTTGAACCAATTAAGCAAAACAAGCTCCCACAGTTCAGCAGTCGATCATCCCCTGAAATCAAAGTCAAAAGAGCAACGCCATGTTGCTTCACTAAAGCGGAAAGTGTAATTGTTCTCTCTACTGTATGTGTTTTGTCAAGTTAGTGCCGGTAATTTGGAGACTTTCTTTAGTCACGAAAACCAAGATTTCCCTCCATCACTCTCGACCTACGGTGACATACGTACGGAAACAAAATCAGTTATATTACAATGTTAAGAGAAAGTGTCTCCTTCACAAAATGACAGACCAGATGTTGATATGTTACTGTTAGATGGAGCTGGTATTGTCAATATGCAAGACCTCATGCAGTGAAAAATTTCATGAATATTCCCAGCAAGTATTCCTTCCATTTTTAAAGTCTCAGGGGTAGTTGTTCTTGGAACCGAGTCTTCAAGAAACTTTTTAGACAGAATATCATAGGTATGTTTTCTTTACCTAGATAGAAATAATAAAAAATATTTCTTTTGGAACTTAATGTGTTACTGTAGTTTGATTGTGTGATTTTTTTTACTTTTAAAGCTAACCAGTAAATATTGCGTCTCCGCTGTAACTATTTTGAAGGCATTTTCACTTTTTTTCATTAACTAAACCTAATTTGGTGATATTTTTAATTCTAATAAGGTTATGACATCACTACTTTGATTTTGTGGGCTCATAGGAATGATTTCTTGGATTTCTATTCCGATATTAATACCACAAGACCAAAACTACTGTCGAAATTGACAAATTTGGCGGCCATATTGGAAAATAGCCGCCAATTCTGAAAAAATGGAAATTGAGATTGGGTCCATAGCTGATATGTTTTGGTATATAATAAACTATCAATATGCAAATTTTGGTACTTTTATCACTAACTGAGCCTTTTTGTCACAAATCTTCTGGACTATATGTCTTTCACTTATTGCTGTGCAAAGCCAAAATGCAGTATCTGCTTGTAAGCAGATACTACATTTTGGCTTTGCAGAGCACCGCGGATGGCAGGCTAATCATTCATACCCCACAAGAGACTTTTGTTGATTTTAAAATTGAGATATTTTTTTTCAGGTTGAAAAAGACGACAGAAAAGGGGGCATGATCGCAAAATTCAAGAACATGGACGTAACGTGGAGGTGCTCCAGCGAGGAAGTTCCCAACTGGATGAGTGTCAGTTTTGACGACAGAAGTTGGGCGATTGCCAGTTACGTTGACCACGCTATTCACTCGCCCGTCAGGTTCCCAGCGGAAAAATGGATGTGGATCGAAGGAAGTGATACCATGTTTTGTCGCGCTCACATTGGTAAGACACCCAGTTACAGTAAAGTGGCAGCTCTCAGGGTATGCATTCACATCTCGCATTGTGGCGACAATACTGCCGTGCAAAGCAAAAAAAAAACAGTATCTGTTCACTTGTAAAAAAGATGATAGGCCTACTGTAGTTTGGCTTTGCAGAGATTACTCATAATTATGTGCCAAATTTGAGATAACGCGTTTACAAATCTTGATGTAATTACTTTCCGTGTTTTTTTTTTGTGACAGCTGGTATCCATTCATGTTTTCCTCCATATTGTATTCTTTATTCTGAGACAGGTAATTCTTGAATCTACTGCGTGTCAAAAGCAAAACTACTTTGCTACATTTGTGTTTAACACCTAGAGCACGGATATCGACTAAATTGGTATTTCTGTGTTTTTATCAGTAACCAATTTTCTAAGTATCTTAAGAGAAAACATGTTTAAAATGTGTTGTGACCTGAATTGTAAAAATCAATGTAATTTTCAGTCACTTCAAGTTGTGAATCGCTGTAGCGAGACACACCTTCAAGTGGCTGAAACTCTACAGTTTATAGTTCAGACATATAAGAGTTAACACATAATAATTATGTCGTTCATTAGAAACTGCAAAAACTCTAGAACGTTGAACTTTGTATAGCTTATACTGTTTTTTAGTCTTCAACCCATGTGACAAAATTGGTATTATTTTGAATTGTTTGATTATTTCTTCAGAATGTGGATGCTCCCACAAGTGTGACGTGCTGCCTGACGCCAGTAGCTTCACCTGTTCTTGTCCATTCGGCATGACGTTGTCTTCTGATCAGAAGACGTGCTTCGTAAGCAAACAAATGCCAACAATAGGTGAGCTTGCCACTGATATATATTATAAAAGAAGTACGGATCTCAAACCGACGTGTTCTCAACTGCCCTATGTCGGCCACTTCCTGAGTAAATGGCCACCATTAGGGAGTTGAGAACACGGTGTCACTGCGTAAGATTATCTACTTATATGAGCCTGTATTCTCGTACAAGTTACGATATATCGCAGGCTTCCGATTGGTCGAGATGGCCATCTCGACCAATCCGAAACATACGATTTATCGTGACTTGTACGAGAATACGGGCCCTGCTGTATATCTCTCTCGTATCAAATTAGCAACTGTGGTCGCACCAAGTATGGTATTCTACCCCCGGCTCAGTATTAACCCTTTAAGTGCTAATCACGACTCTATATTCGCTTTTTACCCGCCTTTTTGGCCAATGAAATCGTTGTTATTGGGAATAAAATGAGTGTCTAAACACCAAAATTAGCAAATCGTTGGTCCTAAATTAAACAGATATGAGTAATTTTTACAAACTTTAAATGGCGAGAAATGTAATTCTCTAGCTCAGCGCTTCAAGGCTTAATAACCAGAATATTATTGAAATTATTTTGAATTAAGGTGTTATAGTATAAAGATAACATTTTTTAAATGTAATTATTCTTCAATTATAAAGACAGGACCGTGTGACACTGCTGAGGAACCTGTCACATGAAGAGATAAGTTAATCACCGTCTTCATGGTGTTATTTAGAATACCATACTTGAGAGGAGGGGAGAGCATGCGTCTCGGGCCCGAACCCCGCCGAAACCTGCATGGTTTTGTTTCAGAGAAATATCCTTTTTTCTCCCTTCTCAATGTGACTATAGGCGATCACTTCAACTGCGCGCTCCTCACGTACCATACTAGTCTTGGGCCGCCTCGTCCATGTGTCAATTTAACGTCCCCGTTGAGTTAGAACGTGCTAAACTGCCACTTTACAAGTGGCAGTTTAGCACGTCCTAATTCCAAGGGGACGTTCTATGATTACCGCCAGGTAGCCGCCTTGACACGTGTGTGGCGACGGCAACCGCAGAACGAATTCGTTTTGGCCCATTTCGGGCCGGACGGAATCGGAAGCTGACGAGTTTCTGCTGTTCCGCCTAGCCGCCCCACTCGGGAAATCGCGCTACTATCTGCCATTCTAATTCGACTGCTCAGCGGGAACGGACGTTTGAGTCCACCTCGCACTTTTGCCGGCCTATAGGGCCAGGGCGTCACTCTCTGGCGCAAGTAGAAATTCCGCTATCTGACACTGTCTGGAACATCATGAATAAAGAGCGAAAGAATCATCCATGTTTTAACTTCATTTTTCCACCCCTGCTGACCGGGCGGGACTCTGAGAACGTAGATTCAACGCGATGGCATTTTTCCCCAAACCATCAAGTTCAACAATGGTGACCAAATGGTTCACATATGCCTAATGCAATTATCTTAGTCTGTGCTCCTTTTTTATGGCTAAATATGTATTAAATGGAAAGTACAGTAAATGCACGCTATTCGGCAGACTACTTGACATGGGTCTGCCACCCCTGCTCTCTGCACTTTCATTATTTAAATATATTCAAAAGTATTCTGCTACAGACTGCTAGAGGGGTGGTAGACTCATTGCAAGACGTGTTGTATAGAGATGACGTTTTAAATAGAAACTCTACCTCGCATACTTTAGCTAAATTATTGACCCGTTTCTAATACATATATAATACATATACTGTGATATTTCTTATCTGTGATACGTTTGTATGTATGTAATATACATGTTTCCCTCACTTGTGGGGGTTTTAATGAATAAATAATAATAATAATAATATCTTATTATTCACCTAAATTTTGTTCTATGGCTCACCGCTGACACTAAGCAAGCGATCTCCGTCCAAAAAATCTGAGGTCAAGTTCACATTTATTGAATCACACATACGTTCAATACGAGCATATACCAAGCATGGTTGTCTGCATATTACCACAATCCTGGATCCAATTCTGTTTTAATGTACAGTGTATATAAGCTGTGATTCAATAAGGATTATAGACCATCAGGAATCATATGTTCTCCCTATAGTAGTAAATGACTGTATCTGTCACATTGCAAAGTGGCAGATACAGCCATTTAATCGCAGGGTGACGATACATCCCGAGCGGCAACCAAATCACACAATATCATCTCTAATATGTTATGTTTCTTTTTATGAATAGTGCTGGTTGCAGCAGATAACATGGCATTTGGTGTTGACGGTTACTCAGCTATAATAAGCATAATGTGCTTCTTGTTACTTATATCATTCGCCATCATTATTGTCATGAGGTCAGTAGCTGATGCAATTAAAAATGAAATCTTATTTATAAATATATCATAGTTGATGCATTACAACATGACCAACATTATGGCTTATATGTAAGCGCGTTATAGAAAGGGTTACAATATATATCAAATAAATGTTTTTGAAAATGAATGAAATTGGATGATTAAGTTGCAATTTAAAGCTTCGTTGTTATTTTTCTCTTTTCTTCAATAACTTTTTTAATATAATCGAATCACAGATAATTTGGCCCATTGTATTCCATATAATAATCGTAGCACACTTTGTATATTCAAACATGTATCTATATTTCTCGTGGTCTTAATGTTCATATTATTTTGCATAGTGTTTCAGTAAAGTTTCAATTATTTTCATCACCATAATGTTAGGTTACTTTCTATTTTCAGATACAAAATGCACACAACACATGGTTCAGCATGTAGACCAGTACCTATCTCTACCTGCTGTGTCCTTGTTAAATCACGATGTCCTTGCCGTGGCATCGCGTATGGACTGCAGCCAGAAGAACCGATTTATGATATACCGAGTAAATAGTGACCTGCCTCTGAGTAGATGAGTGTGTCATACACTGCTGACTGAAAAACAAATAAAATATGAACATACACATTGGCGCTGTTAACCCTTTCAGTGCGGGGACCGTCTATAGACGTCAGAATCTGGCGTCTATATAAACTTCAGATTCTGACGTCTAAAGTCGATCCCCGCGTTGAAGGAGTACAATATTTATAATGGGCGTAGACCCACAGCATGGGTATTCAAAAGAAGCACACAGCGATAACTAAGATATTTAAGGTGATTTCAAATTGAAAATAACCCTTTGGTCTTCATGACTCACACAGAAGCATTTTAGCGTTGTAATGTTGATCGCAGTGGTTATTGACATGGGTGTCCATGTCAATAGTGCAGGTACATGCGTTATTGACAGGGGTGTCCCTGTCAATAGTGCATGTACATGCGTTATTGACAGGGAGATGATTAGGCAATCAGTGCTTCCCACACATCACGCCTCCATCTTCCAAGCAAAAAGCACAGTCACGTGTTGTTAAAATGGCTGGGAGAAAAGAGGATGGTGCCTCCTTCCCAAACACGGAAGAGTGGAATAAGACGTTGGAAGACTTCAAATCTAGCCATCAAGTAGAATTTAGTGTACTCTGCAGCAATAACGTTGCTGCTGCAAATAGAAGGCTATCGCCGAAGGTTGTGCATCACCCATATATCATCAGAAATACGCTCACGCTCAGCATGGCTGCATTTATTCGGACAAGCCGAGGAGCAGAAGTTCGAGACTGCGCCCCAGTCAACCGAAATTAAGGCTATTCAAAATCGTCTATTATCACCCATACACTAAGTATCCCATGACATGAACACATACTGCTGACAGGGTCACCCTGTTAATAAGACATCAACACCCACTACTGACAGGGTCACCCTGTCAATAACACAATCACGTGAACTGCTGACAGTGTGAAACCGATGTAAGACAGGCTCTGATTGGCTGCATTTCTTAGCTCCTGAATGGTTGTTATTCACCCCGTCAACAAAATGTTGATTACGATTGTCTATTACATCTCTGTGATTTCCTAGATGTATCCTATGATTTAAACTATGACACGCTTAACCCTTACAGCGCGGGGGTCGACTTAAGTCGTCAAAATCTGACGTCTGTAGACGTCAGATTCTGACGTCTAAAGTCGATCCCCGCACTGTAAGAGTAAAAATATTTGTAATGGTTGTAGAACATAGGTATATAAATGAATCAGAAAGAGCTGACTAAGTCATTTGTGGTGATTTCAAATTGAAAAAATCCACTGTGGTATCTTTTTTTTTACAAAGATAATCAGCGCTTCAAGTGAAGTGCTAATCATGTCTATAGCCATTTGTAGCCTTTTTCGTTGTCCTTCAAACAATTTGACAGTTGGCGGAGAAATGAGCATCAAATTTGGCAGATTGGCAGATGTTTTGATTTAAATTATATCTATGTAAGTATGCGGTATTTCTCCTGTATGACTCAATTCAGTGGGACATACGATGTTTCAGTTATATAGAGCTAATTATTATACCGTTGGATATACAAAGGGACATATTACTTTGTTAGAATTATTATTTCACGCTTTTGTGTCTTTCTTTCTCTACAGAAACTGTAATATAATCCTAAACGGGAGAGCTACTATGCAAAAACATGAAAATGTGTAAAAACAAACGGGTAAAATACTTAAAGCCAGAAGGAAGTGAGCAGATACTTACTGACTTGTTTTGCTTTGCAAGGCAGAACATAGAGTAGATAAAGTGTTAAGTAACGAAAGTGGTAAAGTGTAATACATAAACACAAACAAAACTCATTAAATCTCAAATTAATTCAAAATGATTATATGAAAGACCTAGACATTTTATTGTAGAACATCATCAGGCAGTATTTTTTAGACAGTGATAAAAAGAATCAATGAAATGACCTTGAATAGAAGCGACCTTTAACCTCTTGGTGACATCTCGGTGTGAGATTCCATCCACTGCACATATTAGTCACGTAGTTGAAGTGAACATATGATGTTCGGTCTGTAATAATATGCTCCTTCATTCATGTTTTTTATGAGGGTCTCAGGCCTTTCGTTGGAGTAGTTATATTGCCACGCCTGACCCATCACACCAAAACTTTCCCATTTGAATATGTGTGAAGTGTAGTATTGACCTACATTCCTTTAAGGCTAATGAGAAAATGAGTCGCCATAGACCCGATCCTGACGCACCAAATGTGAGACAGGATATTAAACTGGTGACGTCTGACTACAATAATTCTGTTTTTTTTTGGACACTTTACCACAGACCTATTATTACCCCAATATTAGCTTCTATGCTACGAATATGCTTAGTTACACTAGGCCTGCGCGGCATGACTGTTGATAAAGGGGAGGGGTGTGATATAATAAATCTTTATCCGTTCAAAGAACATACTACATTATACAATTGTGAACAGAAATGAAAAAGCAAAGTTAAATTCTTCTGGTGTCATGTGTCATTCTGTATAAACATAATTTACCATATCATTTAATTCGCCATGCGAGAATTCGAAATTGTCACGGTTTTCCCGCATTGTCAATAAATCTTTCACATTACCTGCAGCTTTTCTGCTTTCATCGTTTACATTCGACTCAGTAACATTTTTTATTTTTATAGTTATCTATCAGTCGTAATTATTTACTTGAACCATATATTGACATAATCATGATAATGTGATTGATACTCTTACATGTGAACGATTTGCTGCCTGACATACATAATTGTGTGGATAACCGTACAAGTGAGTTGGTACTTTTAAGGTTAGACATTACATATTTCATTATTCGTGGGTGTAATTGTACATCTATTGGTTGGGCTTTAGAAAAGAGATGCAACAAATTATTGTGCGTTCTGTAAGGTAATTCGTACAATTTTCGCAAACATTTTCTACAAGAAAGATAAAACTTATTGATCGACTTTGCTGACATATCCCAGAGTAAAAACCCATATAGAGAAGAACATATTTTTTTACTTAATTAAATGAGGTGCTAACTTAAATTGTGACATTACTGTATTCGCTCTTCTTATAAAATCATCTGTTGTTACTTTGATCCGTATCCGTTACTATACTCTTCGACAATATTATCTAGGTGAACATATTTAGAAATTCTTTGAATTTTTTACCATCAAAGGCTACATATATATTTTCAGTGGTAGGACAGTTAAAAGCTATAAGTTTACTTTTTCTAGGATTTAATAATACATGGTACTCTCGAGCAAATGATGCAAAGACATTGATTAATTAATTAAGTGCCATAATAGTGGGCGCCAGTAGTGCTACATCATCTACATTATCTCGGCCATAATATCCTAACTTTGATTGACGCAAACGATTCAACAATTTGTCTACATGCAATGTAAATATTACTGGTGATAACACTTCACCTTGTTTAACACAGTTGCTGGTGATAAAAGGTTTTGAAAAATGGTTACCCGTACTTGACTCGTATTTGCTAATTTCTTAAAATAGCTGCAATAAAGGACATATATCTCGTTCTATTAAACATTTGAACATTTTTACCAACTGTATTCTACCAGAAGCCTTTGAGGCTACTAACAACAACAAGTATACTGGTCCTCCACTATTAGTGTAATGTTGAATAATTGCTTTCATAGAAAACGTACACTGTGTGGTACAGTGTTTTTTCGTTGAAAACGAATTGCATATCAGAAGTTTGTTGGGCCTTTTCAAACCGTTGCAGGTTTACCCAATCTAAAACATTGCCTGGACACTACTCAGTACAATTCCAGTGTAATTATCACTGTATTTAATATATTTTTTTCTGCTCTTGGGAATCGGTACAATAATGGAAATTAACATATTATTTGGTGCATATCCATTCATAAACATTGAATTAAACAACAAAGATATACATATGAATAATTTTCCAGAAGCATATTAAATGTGTTCACTGTTGTGTCCGACATGTCCGTCTGATTATCAGAATACCAGATATCAGAAATACAGACTGTATTATACATTTCTGCTGATATTCATATCTACCGATGTAGTTTTTGTAGAACATTACTCTGCAACGAGGATAAGAACAGAGTCGAGATTGCTGTAAATCGCACAAGGATGTAGAATTGACACCCTACCAACATTTTGTGCTATAACTGAGTTGTCCCAAGGCTTTGTTGTAGGAGAGTAATTTTGTCAGGGTGATATTGCTTTGAAACCCTGGTATCAAAGGGGCGTATTTTCCCCTTTGCAGAGTGGCAGATAGTATTCTTTAGCGTGTATATTAATATAGGATATATCGTAACCCTTAACCCTTACAGCGCGGGGATCGACTTTAGTCGTCAGAATCTGACGTCTGTAGACGTCAGATTCTGACGACTAAAGTCGATCCCCGCACTGTAAGAGTAAAAATATTTCTAATGGTCGTAGACCCATATCATAGATATTCAAATGAATCAGAAAGAGCTAACGAAGACATTTATAATGATTTCAAATTAAAAAAAAACACTTTGGGCCCCATGGTTTTAAAAAAAATAGTGAGCGCTTTAAGGGTTAAAGCGCGAAGCTATGCATGTTTTTACCCACTTGAAATTGTGGATCACTGTATATTACCAGCATATGCATCAGTGGAATACAAATTTATATGTGCTAACATCGCAAATGTAATGTTTATTTCACTTTAGATATTTATTTTTTAAAGGTCAAATTATAATGTTAAAAACGCTATAGCACTTGAAGGGGTAATATTTAATATAACTGTATCATGTTTTACACATTGTATGATAGACATCAGCACACCCTCTGACCCCCATGACCAATACAGTCGTGTGTACTCCTTTAATTGTCATATAAAATAACGGTGCATGGGAGTGAGAGGTGTGTTCAATCCAACGTGGTTTTGATGTTGGGCCAACGTCACAAACAGTGGCCCAATGGTAAAACCACATTGGCGTTTGGTAATAAATATAAATATTTTGTCTTAACCCTTTCACTGCTAAGCACAACTATTATCGTTTTTAATATGTTTTATTACCGGTACCTGTTTAGATCAATGTTATTTGAAATGAAAAGTGTGCTTAAACATAAGATTTATACAGCAAATATGAGTAATTTTAACGCATTTAACCTTTACAGCGTGGGGATCAACAACTTAAGACGTCAGAATCTGACGTCTGTGGACGTCAGATTCGACTTAAGACGTCAGATTCTGACGTCTGTAGACGTCAGATTCTGACGTCTAAAGTCGATTCCCCGCACTTTAAGAGTAAACATATTTGTAATGGCCATAGACCCTTATCATAGGTATTCAAATGAATCAGAAAGAGGTAACTAAGACATTTATGATAATTTCAAAGTAGCGCAACACACAACGCCAGGTGTGTGGACATTTGACTTAGATAACTAGCGGATAAAGGGTTAATTTTAAAGTTCTAATCACGTCAATAGTCGCTTGCAGCCCTTTTATCATTATGTCTTTCAAACAAAGAGACCATTTTGAAAGAGAAATGAGCATTATTTTTTCTTGATTGACTAATCTTTTTATTCAAATTCTACAAATCATTTTTATTCGATTGAAACTGTGGGTCGCGTTAGCAAGCCACAACTTCAGATGGGTCAAATTTAAATACTATCAGTTAGTACTTGGGTTAACCCCTAGAGCGCTATTGTGTTTCATTTGCATTTTCTGTAACCAGTTATTAATCAATTGAGCGGGCGCTACCAGTGGGATATTGCTGTTTATGCGGGCGTAATATTTGGCTATCAGCCCTACTCGCAGGGCTGCTAGACTATCTGTGTGTACGCTCTGTGTGTACGCTCTGTTACCTGCCTAGTGGGCTGATAGTCTCGTGTAGCTGCCATGGATGTGCATGAGCATGCCAGCTATATGCTGGTAGTGCTGATTGACCTGACACCAGGCTGGCTGAAGACCAGTGCGCTGTGATGTTTGGCAAGGTTGTTAGTTCCTGCGTAGCCATGTAGGTATATGCTGCAGCCTAATCGTAGACAAATAATAAATAAGTTTTCAAGATTCGGTGGATAAGTGATAATAACAGTATTTACATGATATTTTAGGGTGATAGACATTTTTATTGTCCCTCTGCAGATGCCAGCGGCCCTCGACTCCGTCTGGGGCTGCTGGCGTCTGCGTCAGGCCAATAAAAAGTGTATGTCGCCCTGAAAATCAAGTTATTGTTATATTAAAGGTGAAATACGCATAAATTTTGAAACATTGATAAATTTGTACTTAAATTTCACAAATCCAAGAAATTTTTCAGTGACCTGAAATTGTGGATCGCGGTAGCGAGACACAAGTTTAACTGGCTGGAAATATAAATTGTATAGTTCAAAGCTCTACGCGTAAAATTAAACAAATAGAAGTAGCTTTTACCCAGTGAAAGTTGGGCTCGTTGTAGCGAAACACAAATTGAATCAGGTAAAAATCATAAATATATGTCTATGAAATTATTGACGACAATAAAAACACTTAACAACAATGACTTGTTTTGTTGACAAGAAAACACATAGTCTTACTGGGTTAAAGGGGCGGCATATTTTGACATAATAATTTTGAAAAATGAATATATACGAAGATATAGCCTATTGATCTTAACTAAAAATACAAAAAAATCATTAAGAAATATGAAGCACTGAAAAAGACTATATTTAAAAGACTATGTTGTCATGTAAACAAAACTGGGTTCATTATACAACACCATAAAGGTGAAATATGCAGTAATTCTTGAAATCTTGATACATTGTACTCAACTTTCACAAATCCAAGAAATACTTAAAGCGATGCTGAACACCTTGCATTGTATCACAGCATATGTATGCGCAAACCCGGATATTTATTAAAATGTAATTATAAAACAATTAACAAAGTAATATGTATGTCCCAAAAACATAATTAATGTAACAGTTAATATTTTTTAAAAGCCAAGTGATATAATAATGGCGGCTACTGTCTGGGACAAAGGGCAATACAATGTTCCGATTTGTGTAGCCCCAGCTGCGGTATATAATAGACCTACTGCTGCATCCAGTTCTCATACGTGTGGTTACTTTGGCCGTTGTTACGTCCGTTTTTTTATCCAGCACCATGTGTTTCCTAAATAATTTGCATCTGGAGACTGCGAGGAAAGAGCATCTTGCGAATTTCATTGTTGTTTAACCACGCCTCAACTGTCATAAGTCTGTGACTGAGAGCTTTGTCTTGCTGGGAGTCAAATGGTTGCTACCTATCCACAAAGATGTCTTCTACTGACCAAAAAATGATTTGAAAATGTGAATGCAGGATTGCTGATTGATATTCCCATCAATGATCACTAAATCGTGAACACCATAGTTGCTGATTCATTGTCAGACCATAACGGAGACGTGGCTACGAAGCCAAAATATCATTGCTTTTGGAATTATTTTTTTTTTAGTCTTTCCTCAACATGTTTGACGCCCATGTTTTTTTCTTGGTACTAGGCCTAATATTTGTTAAAAGGAAAGGGAAACAAATAGAAAGACAAGATTGATTTTCTGTATTTAATTAATTCAGTGACTATAAAAAAATGGGGAACATTTGAAAAGTAAAATGTAATTGGAAATTGTGTTAATAGGAAAGGGAAACAAAGAGGAAGACAAGAGTTTCTATATTAACACAAGTGATAATAATGGTAAAATGGGAAAACTATTGGGAAAATATTGAAAAGTATAATGGATTGAAAAAATTGGAAAAAAATAAAAGGATATGGGGAGAATGACAAGATTATATAAATGTGAATTATAACTGAAGAGAGTTGCCCGTCAATAAGCTGAAAGGATGGTTGAGCTTAAATCAAATGAAATATGCCTGCTGTATGTATAGCCGTTGCCTCACAGTTTTTTTTCTGAAAACTGTGTAGCTACCATCTAGCCCATTCCAGTCACATGACAGCTCTGAGTCAGTCTTGAAAAATTCAAATCTTGATATCAGCCTGAGACGTCTGTCGTCATGAGCTGTAATATACTTTAGACAGTCATCCACTTCGCCAAGCATTTTATACAGTTTTTGTACTGCAGTTGAACACTTTATTTAAATTGAGTCGGGATCATCGGGATCGCTTCTTGCAGACCTGTGATACTGACGACCTTGTCGGAATATAGGGCTGACGGAATGTGAAGAATCGCTGATTAGGGCGACTTTTGTATCTGAAACTAATGGCAATTTCTCGGATTGTTCAGGGTACCTAGAAGTATGCTATGTGCGGGTGGTACTAAATGGTAGCTTACGTAATGTCGTTCGCATGATACCCGGTACGTAGTGAATTCGTACGATACTGCTCGGCTACTTGGATTATTATATGCGTAACGCCATGCATATTGTATATACTAGGCCATGGGCTACAACCACCCTACGAGCAACCCCCCCCCCACAACTCGTATGGTGGATTAAATAGTTATCTCTTCACATACGCCGAAACAATATTTTTATTACAAAATAATCAAAATCGACAACAAAGCAAACTAGTCAACATGGACACTACTTAATAAAATATAATTATTTGCCATATCTATATTTGACTATAAGCAGAGCAAAAATAGTCGCCAAAACAACATATTTTTTGATGCACATTAATGCACAATTTATGGTTCCTGTATGATTTAGAATCGATAAATTTGTTTCATGTTTTTCTATCTTGATGGTATATATTTCATCTTCAAACTCACAATGGTTACCGCCAACACACAAAGAAAAAAAGTTTTTATTTATGCAGATAGACTGCGTAATACGGCAGCTAAGGTTACAATGCATTGGAAACTCTGCTTAAGCAAAGTATATTATAGCATGCTTTGATGTGCTTAGTATTTAGAATGACGGCCTTATTTTGATTGTAGATAATTATGTAAAATGACTCACATATTGAATTTTACGATAAAATATAGGTCAGATTATGTGAAATAAACACCAGAAAAGTGTGTTTCGGCTCTCAAGTCATGCAAAAAAACATAAATTCAACAATCCGGAGCCATAATTAAAAAAAGAGGTCTACTGTACATTTGTTAGCCATTTTGTTTCTTGTTCATATATAGGTGAATGTGGCGGCCATTTTGGATTTTTTCTTTTAAATTTATTCGTCAGCAACGTGTATTCATGGTCCACATAGTTACTACAAATAAGTCATATTATCGTCAACATCTTAGCGGCATACTTATAGTAGCAGTTAACACAAACCCATCTTACACAGGAAAATTGTCATGTACTCAAAGGAATATTGCTGATAGGGGTTTACGTGCTTTCTATGCTTTAAAACGTGATGTTCACGAATTGGTGAACCCCAGCGCTGCTATGTTATGTAGGCTTTTCTAGTCTAGTTAAAAGTCTAATTAATAGTCTCGGTTTGGACTCGTGTGGACCGAGCAGTATGTAGCGAATGAGCTTTATTTTATCACTTTGTACAGACAAAGATTGTTGTTTTTCTGCGTATTTAAAAAAAACTGCTACTTAAACACAGAATTGCACTTACAAAATTTCGTACAAAAAACCACAGCCTTCCCAGTGTTTTACTACGTAGAGAAACAGGTTAGTGTATTATGCACGTGTATGTAGTACCTGTCGTGTCCTTGGCGATGAATACCATTGTATTTTTGAATGTTCGATAACTGACAGATTTGGACATATTTTACACAAACACATCAACGACAGACGTTTGCGTAACCCTAACCCCTAATTCTAGACAGTTTTGTGGGTACCTCCATATAAGCAGTCAAAATATAAAGTTCGTCCTTATATTTTGCTGTTTCCATTTCATAATGACTTGGACATATTAAAAAAGTTGGTGTATGTAAGTTGTCGGGGAGGGGGCGGGGTGCAGCCCATGGCCTATACGACAGCGGGTCGAATGCCAGTCAGTAAGCATGGTAAGTGCGTATATATCCAGACCCGAGCCGCCATTTAAACACACCACTTAGTCAGGGAAAGTTAGCAAAAAACCTAAAACAAATTCCTCACCAAAATATTTGTGTACCACGGTCTTGTATAAGGTCTGGACTAGCCACACAAAATTTATTTACTCTGGATATTTATAGGAGGATCACAGAAATAACATAGGGAGTGATAATTAATCACCTATTTGTTTTGCTGATTAAAGGGTTGGAAGTTGTTTTACAATAAATAAGCGACATAAAAAAAATGGCCGCCAAATGTTTCATTTATGGAACATTTTTTGCGCCTGTCTGTAGTCTATGTGTCAAATTAAATTTCATTTCACTTTATATTTTTTTTTTATGTTTCACATTATTTTTGCTATTATTTGCAATTATTTTGCACCCTCATAAATATACTTCTAATTGGTGTATCTAGCTTGTAAAAAAACCTGTAGAAAACGATTAGCTTTTTTTCAGAAGCTGAACAAATGTCCCACGCGAGTTATAGCTCGTTCAATATCACAGATAATTTACTGATCAGTTAAGAAGTGATCACATCCTCCTTAATAATTATCTCAGACACTACGAAGATGATCTTGGCCACCAACAAATTGATGTTGGCCACTGAAGCCACTTTAGAAGTGATCTCAGCCACTTCAAAAATGATCTTGGCGACCGAAGAAGACACAGTCCCTTTAAAAGTTATCGCAGCAACTACAAAAATAATCTTGGCCACTGAAAAAGTGATCACAGCCACTTTAAACGCTGTCTCATCCACTACAAAAGTGATCTTGGCCACTGAAGAAGTGACCACAACCAATTTCAAAGTTATCTTAGCCACTACATAAGTAATCTTAGCCACTGAAGAAGTGATCACATGCTCCCTAATAATTATCTCAGCCACTACAAAGGTAATCTTGGCTGCAAACAAACTGATATAAGCCACTGAAGGTACTCATCCACTACAAAAGTGATCTAGGCCACGAAAGAAGTGATAACAACCACTTTAAAAATTATCTCAGCCACTATATAAGTGATCTTGGGCACATAAGAAGTGATCACATCCTCCTTAAAAAATGATCTCAACCACTACAAAGGTGATCTTGGCCACTAACACACTGATGTCAGCCACTTAAAAAGTGATCTCGGTCAATACAAAAGTGATCTTAACAATTGAAGACGCAATCACAGGCACAGTTATCTCAGCCACTACAAAAGCTATTGACTCATTAGTGTTGTTATTAGAAGCCAATTCAAAATCTGTATTAAACATAATTATCATTGGGATTGGTGGGGCTTAGACCTTCATGACAATTTGTCCTATGTATATTTTTTGTTTTTGATCTACAATAAGACCAGAACCGTTTAGAGTTTCCCTTTAGTGTGTCAGGCAAATCAGCAATGAACTGGTTGTGCTTGAACTGCAATACTTTATGTAATTAATTTCTTACTATTTAATGTATACCAATGATGACCTCTTAACTTTTGTCCAAGCTTGCTTCTTTTTTTAGACGTTTCACTTCAGAGTCAAACCAAGATTGTAAATTCCTTAGGTACATTTGATCTTCTTACGGTAGTTTTGGGTAAACATGTTTTAACAGCATCATCATAGCACTAGAGCCAACATTTCCAGTCCAGATCAACATCTATATCATTAGTACATTCGACTGTCTGGAGCATTTTACCACTCAACAAAGCTCCTAACTTATTCCTATCTACGTTCTTACATGCACTACACATACACTATATTTATTACACATATATCTAATCGGGACAATAGAAAATGTTGTTCCTAATTACAAAAAGCAGACCTGCTCACATTTAACATGTAATAACGGTAACATAAGATTTGCATGTCGCACTTCTCAAACCAAAAAGTCAAGCGTGAACATATACTGATCACTATCGTGCTTTGCTGTTTTTGGCGGCCATGTTGGTTTTTGTCCTGTTGATATTATCTTTTATTAATAATACTACATTTAACGTAACTGTCTACCCTCCGCTGATAAAATGTAGGGTAAATTAGCATGCCATGACAAAATATGTCTGGTCTCGATTTTTTCATTGCCGATTTCGGCCATCTTACATTTTGCTCTGTAAAAAGCCCTCCTATGACAATTAAGCGTAAACAAATTGTCAGAAGTTAGCTAAGACCTTATACTATACAATGGTAAAAAAAGAAGTTGGTAAGGAATTTGTTTTAGGTTTTGTTAAAAAATCGCTTAACTGTCCCTCACTAACTACATTATTTTCTTTGTCCGACCACTACATTCTAAGCCGGGAATGGAGAGTTATTGTTGATCGAGTACAGACCAATTAACATGGCAGGCCTATGGTGCTATGGCGTGATGGGCCTACGCCGGGAGTTCCGATATGGGGTCACAACGGCCGACGAGGGACTCCGCCCAATTTCACCATCAAAACTCAAACATCCTCCTCATCCGTCTGGTCGACGGTTTCAAACAAACCAGGAAACTCTCTTCTCTATTGTCATGTTTATTTGATTAACATGCGATAACAGCAAAGCACAACCATCCGCGCACGACACGTCTCTATGGACTTAGCGAGAGCGAGCTACGGCACGTCCGCAGTCGCTGAGTATTACGCTTGAAGTGCGGGAATAATACCAAGGCCGCACACACTGCTCTGTGTGCGCACGTCACCACGGTATGAAAACGAGGCGGTCATCCCCGTCCGCCCGCGTCCAGGAATCTGGGGATAAGAGCCACATTAACTGAGCGATGTCAGGATCCTACATTACCCCCGGCTGAGTGACAACGTAGGACCAAACTGACGTGTAGGAGACTGCTTCGTGCAAGTAGCGGGGTTGTAAAATATGTAACCTCTTATACTAAGCATAGTTTTCTTAAAAAAAAATATATAGCGAGTGTGGTTACATTGTGGGCGGTTGAAAGCGCAGCATTATACGTGAATTGTCCTATCCTCTTAACACCAACTGTCCTTTATATATGATCCATGTGCTGCAAGCTGCTATCAACCCATTCATTTAATTAACAGAATTGCTATTAATGCTTTAGCAATGAGCTTGCTAAAAGAAAATGTCTTTACATTTATATATCTGTACACAATTCTGCCAGGCCTGGCATATTCATTTACAATTTAACAACATTGTTATTACGAAGTATGCGGTTGGGCCCGCCATAGAAGTCATTAGGTGCGACTATGGTGTGAACCATCTGCACGAATCGAGCAGGAGTCTGGATTATTCGTCCGACTCTAGTTTTTCGCACTGTTTGGTCGGTCGAAATTTTTTCGCGATTAGCGATATTCGCATGTTTGCTTTTTGTCGAGTCGATTACGGTGTCAGCAGCACCCGGGGTTTTACCCCATAGATGTAAAGGTATGCGGGAATACGTTTGTAAACCACCGTCGTTCCCGTTAGCGCGGGACGCGGCAGGGGCTCGCGAATGCGGCGCTATGTAAATATTGCCTCTGTTAGACAAGTTGAATTTAACATCTATTTGCTTTGGGACTGTAGCCGATTTTTGATTGCTTCTGACTGCCGTCGACTTTTTTGTGTTGACTCTCGTCCCGTTGGACGTCGGAGTGTCCGCACTACCAGGTCTAGGTGGACCCTGTGGATTCTTACTAGATGTCCTGGTAGCCGTCGACTTCCGTGGTTTGCTTGGCGGTTTACGCTGTGTTGTCGTACCTGTTGTAGGCTTGCACTCCATGTGAGCGGGTTTAACGCGATCTAAGGAGACCGTGTCAACCTTGCCTTTAACTAGGATTTTCATTACTCTGCCACTCCTCGCGACGACCTTGTATGGTCCGTCGTAAAGGGCGGTCAGAGGCGGTGCAATGGCGATTCGGCGCAAGAATACATGAGTACATGTAGCTATTTCCTTGAATTGGAAAATGTTGTGTTGTTGTGTGTCCCGTGGCGGACATAGACGGAGACGCGACATGGCCACGCGTAGCTTGTCTGAATAATCCTCCAAATCAGTGTTAGCGTCGACGTTGTACTGTTTAGTAAACTCTCCTGGGAGTCTAAGGGTTGTCCCGTAAATCATCTCAGCAGCTGACCTGCCCAGTCTCCCTTTCACGGCTGAACGAACTCCTAACAGTACGGCAGGTAACGTGATAGTCCACGGATTCGGTGACTCGTGCGCCATAATGGCGACTTTCAATTGACGGTGGAAACGCTCGACCATGCCATTCGACTGAGGGTGATAACTCGTGGTACGATTCCGAATAATCCCGAATTGGTTACATAAACTATCCCACAATTTGGACTCGAATTGAGCGCCCCTATCAGTGGTGATAGTGGCTAGGGGTACCATAAGTGCTATCCACCCGCTGAAGAAGGCATCGGCTACCTTTCGGCTCTAATATCTATCATAGGTATAGCTTCGGGCCAACGTGTAAAACGGTCGACGCAAGTCAGTAGATATCTAAAACCATCGGCATAGGGTAAAGGTCCGACTATGTCCACGTGGACATGATCGAATCGCTTGGTAGGTTCAGTGAACTTTCCGAAAACTGGAGTGTTATGACGTGAAACTTTAGCGGTCTGGCAACCCTTACAGGTACGACACCATCTAGCAATATCTATATTCATGCCGTGCCATACAAATCGGGTATTAATCAAAGGTCTGGTGGCTCTATGCGATGGATGGCCTAAACCGTGCAAGTTTGAAAAAACTTTTCGGCGAAATTTCGCGGTAAGGTACGGCCGGTTGTGTCCCGTGGACACATCACACCAGATCAATTGATTATCAAACGATTTCAATAGTTTGAAATTCATAGTGGATGTAGTCGAATGTCTCAAACGTGTGAATTCCGCGTCATTAGCTTGATCGAGACTTAACTCTTTATAGTCTATTACTGGGCCATCGTGTATCGCTGACACTGATGGTCGTGACAGCGCATCAGCGACGAAATTTGTCTCTCCTTTTACATATCTAATATCGGTGGTGAATTCAGCGATGAACGCTAAATGACGTGTTTGTCGTAGGGATGCGCGCTCAGTCACCGATGACATTACGAATGTTAACGGTTTGTGATCAGTATTAACGAAAAAATTTCGTCTTTCTAAACTGTGTCTGAAATGTTTAATTGTAGCGGATACTGCCAAAAGTTCACGATCGAACGCGCTATAGCGTGTCTCTGCTTGGTTCAGCTTCTTGCTGAAAAACGAAAGCGGCTGCCACATACCGTTTAAAAATTGCTGCAAAACGCCACCGACGGCGACATCACTAGCGTCACACGTGATGTTAAGCTGGGCCGTAGAATCTGGGTGCACCAGAAGCGTAGCGTTTGCCAATATCTGTTTGGACTCGGAAAATGCTGACTCTGCTTCTTTATTCCACTTAAAATCGAAATTTGATTTGGTGACAATCTGGTATGGCCTTCGTTGGCAGAAGTCAGTAGATTATTGAGTGGCGTCAGCTTCGCGGCGCAATGCGGTATGAAACGGTGGTAATAATTCACCATTAGTAAAAATTTCTGTCGATTTGTAGAAAAAATCGGGAAAAAATGACGAGATTTCGTCTATGGACTTTAAGATCGAGTTACCAATTATGGTAATCAACGATAAAAAGTGAGTTACAGAAAATACCCACTTCCTACTCGCCTACAGTGGCATTAGTAGGATGAAGGCATTAAACAAACTCTTACGATAAAAAAATGATAGACTATGTCTATGAGAATAATTTTCTGGATTCTTCTAGAGAAACCGGCAAGGCCGCCATCTTGAAAAGGCGCCAAACACGTGGGATTTCGACCAGAAGTTTAGAAATTTACGCTGTTTTCGACGTAAAGAAACATGCTTCTCGTTTGATAACTCTTTCTGACTAATTTAAACTGGCATATATATATTTTGACCTACAGCTTTCACGTACCTTGTGAAAAAAATGCTATTGATTTTTTTCAAAAAATCCCCTAAAATTAATGAAACTATCCGTGAAAACAGCGGTTTTCAACTGGCGTCTAGGTGAAAACACTGTTGCGTAGACGATCAGTCGTCAGGGGTCACCAATATGGCGTGATGAACGTCGGGGTAACCAGTATGGCGTGATGGGCCTATGCCGGGAGTTCCGTTATGGGGTCACAACGGCCGACGAGGGACTCCGCCCAATCTCACCATCAAAACTCAAACATCCTCCTCATCTGTCTGGTCGACGGTTTCAAACAAACCAGGAAACTCTCTTCTCTCTTGTCATGTTTATTTGATTAACATGCGATAACAGCAAAGCACAACCATCCGCACACGGCACGTCTCTATGGACTTAGCGAGAGCGAGCTACGGCACGTCCGCAGTCGCTGAGTATTACGCTTGAAGTGCGGGAATAATACCAAGGCCGCACACACTGCTCTGTGTGCGCACGTCACCACGGTATGAAAACGAGGCGGTCATCCCCGTCCACCCGCGTCCAGGAATCTGGGGATAAGCGCCACATTAACTGAGCTATGTCAGGATCCTACAGTGCTATAATCAGTCAGGTGTGACCGAGTTGTTGATGATGAGGTATCCTATGGTGGGATGTGTTTTAAGTCAGTTAAAACCCTCGGAGCACTACAATCTTAGCTGTGAAAAAGGCCTCGGGATGTCGAGCTCCTCGGTCTTTATCCAATACATGATGTCTGATTTGGAGGGAAAATGTAAAATTGAGCGTATGGTTGGGGTAATTGTTCATTCGGACTGTGGGCACCATTCGTAGCGCCGTGGGGCTGGGTTATTTCACACAGGGCTTTTTCGGGTAAAATGGAGATACGGTCGGCATTTACGGACCTTGCGCCAAAGAACCGTTTTGGACTTCGCGCTCCGTCAACCAACCGGCCGTCGACCGCGTGTGTTTTTAAATTTTTTTGAACATGTTTGAAAACTTGATACGGTTCACGTGCGGTCCGCCGAACCGTATATAACCTTACAACACCGTAAACTTCCGCAAATGACCCCAAATTATATTTTGTAAATCGTAAATTAGGGTAGAGTGGGGTAATACGCCCCCCTTAAGCACTTTTCCTCCCATTTGGCCAGTATTTGATGGTGTTAACCTATCAACGTTTTCTCTATATGTTGAGTAGTAAGGGTTATTAGTGACAATACAAATTACTTTAATTACTCCTGTTAGAATAGAATAAAATGGATTAAGAAAAAAAGCACAAAGGGGGGCGTATTACCCAGGGCTCGGGTAATACGCCCCCATGGCTGAGGTAATACGCCCCCAGGGGACTTATTACCCCACTGCTTATTTAACAAAAATATTGTTTTGTTATTAGGTCCTTCATGTAGGGGAACTATCGCATTTGATGATAACGTCAAGCAGGCCCTTTATTGAAATGTAAAATATGATATAATATTTAAATAATGACTAAATTATTGAAATTATCAAACCATTTTAAATGGTTGATATTGTATGGGGGACCTGGCTACATACACTAGTTGTGACAGTTTTACATTTTCGTCCTGTTGGTAAAATAGGTCCCCGTAAACTTTGGCTAAGACTAAATATACTAATGAATAAATATACTTTGACAATTCAGCTATCAGCAGTGAAAAATTTCCCGAGGGACACAATTTTGCCTTTTTCAAGATGGCCGCCATCAGCATATTTTACCATTTTAGGTGGCAGAATAATTGCCTTGATTTGATTTAAACCCAATGAGTCGATTTTTAGGATTTCGGTGTGTATTTTATGTATTTTGAAGATTTTTATTCGAATGAGATGTTTTATGGACAATTTACGCTTGATATGAGGTCACTTCAGTATCCTGCATGAAGGGTCATACAATATCACGTGAACAAAATGCCACATCAAAGCTAAACATGTTTTAATGCATGTATTGTGCCACCTCAAAATTGTGAGTGTGATGCACCAAATCCGCATAATAAAGAAGATTATGATGGACCACTTGGTGTCATCTGAGGGCCATTTTAGCCATATTCAAAGATGGCCGCCATATTTTACTGTGTTAATTGACAATGGACATAATTGTAAAGGTAAAAAAGGTAAACAAATGAGGATTAGGAGCGATAGGAGAATCAAAAGGAGAGAAGTGAGAGGAGAAGTTTCAATTTAGGCTATTTTAAAGATGGCCGCTATAATTTACTATGTTAAGGGACAATTGTCATAATTCAAAAAGAAGAAAAAATAAAAAAAGGAAAAAGAGAAGGGATAGGGAAATCAGAAGGAGAGAACAGAGAGAAGGTCCAAAGTAGCCTATTTTAAAGATGGCCGCCATATTTTACTGTGTTGAGTGACATAATTTGAGTGACATAATAAGAAAAGGAATAAAAAAGAGAGGATAATCAAGAAAACGAGGTAGAGTATTAGGAGGAATAAAACAAGAAAGTTCAGGAGAAAATGAAAGGGGACGGTGGAGCAGAATGAGCTGAACGAGAAGGAGGACAGAGAAGTATTATTAGGGAGGAAGATAGGTAGTGGAGAAGTACGGCGAGAAGAAAGAGTGAAGACGCCATTCAACCATGATAAATAAACTATGAATGGACCGATTAAATGTGTACAGGGTGGTTTGCATGATAGAATAAGATAAGGATAGTTAAGGAGGCGAAGAAGAAGAAGAGGGACAGAGGGGAGAGTAAAATCATGTAAAGCAGGAGAGAGGTGGCGAGATAATCGGGTAGCAGAGGCTAATAAATTCGGAGCGGAAGAAAATGAGAAAAGGAGGAGGGATGAAGAAAAAGAAGAATGCAGATCAGAGCAAAAAAAGAAAGCGAAAGTGGAAAAAAGAAAGAGAATATAGAGAAGGAAACTAATG